>VWYI01011935.1:0-24245 GCA_013399455.1 Anthoscopus minutus
AAGAATGTAGTATAAGATGCCTGTTATAGTTTTCTTATAATTGCATATACTTGTAGTTTGCTACATGTAGTATGTTTGCTGTAATAACAGCACACTAGTCACTAGGACTATCTAGTAACAATTTTTATTCAGATTTTAAGCGAGATATTAACAGAATTTTTAAAAGCAACTGAAAACAGTACAGTAATGCTTTTTTTTGCACAGTGTAAAAAAACTTTGACAAGATATTAGCTTTCCAAAAGTATACAATTAGATGTTAACCTCCATTTTTATATAAGAAAGGCCCTTTGCATCATTTATTCAAGTCCCAATTGCCATATTTTTCCTTTTCTTTTTCAAAATACTCACATTTTTAATTTCCCAGGCTCACTTTACTGAAAAAAAATATTCCGTTAAGAAACATTTAAGAATTTCTTTGTCTAGAAAATTTGGAGTCCATAAACCTTCCCACTGATTTCAGAGTGATGTTTGGTTCGCTAGCTTTACAGGACCTGCATATATTTGCCATCCCTTATTACCAGTGGTTTTTTCCCAGATTAGTAAATAAGGGTTTATTAAAATGTTTCTCATTTTGTCTGTTATTGCAATATTCCAGAGAAGCTCATAAAAGCATAGAGCAGTTCTTAGTAAGTGAGTACAGCAGCTTAATCCATTGACCCTTCATAGCAGAAGCAAAGAAAAGAAATTTAATTTAGAGTCAGAGCCTGAATTATTCAACTAACACTGAGAATAAAGGTAACAATGAAGCCCATACATGTGTTGTTAATTCAGGGGTTATGGAACATGCATACGATATCAGGTGTGCTCTGAATGATACAGAGCACCACAGGAGGTACTTAGGTGTGACAGCACCACTTATTCTTTTAATTTTATAAACTGACTACCCATCTCATGTTATTCTACTCCTCACTTGTCAAGACTCACACTTCTGGTTGCCATCTCCAGTCCTGGCAGCTGTGAGTCATCATATATTTATGCCTCTTAACCACTCAGAGATCTGGCACATCAGATGTGGCCAGTCTCTGGATTCTTTGATATAATGGCCGGCTGTGCTTGATGAATGGGGTCATGGAGAAGGGAAGAAGCAGCAGTACTGCTGTCAACATGCATTTCCCTTTGTGGAGGTCCCACATTCAAAGAAGTGCTTAGTAGGTGGTACACAGCTGCAGTTCTGTCATAACAACCACAGCCCAATGCGACAGAGTCTTTCTTGTTGCATTACCCCATGTGTCAGAAGCATCACTTTCATCATATATGAAGAGTAGCAGTGGGTGCAGATGGGAAAGAAGGAAACATGAAAGATTTACCTCCTAGGCAAAGAAAAGTTTGCTTATTCATAAGAGTAAGCAGAGGCTCAGAATTTCCCATGTGCTAAAGACTCTTGGAAAATAGGAGTGTCCTCAATTACCACTACATGGTCTCTTTACTCCTTGCACTCTCTTTAACTCACTATTGGATCAGCTATGAAACTCAGCTTCCTCACCAAAAAGGTGAGGATGCTCGCAGAATGGGTGAACTATTTGGGTGGCCCTTGAACCAGGCTCAACTAGTTTATAGCAGGTGAGATTCTAACTCAGATAATTACAAAAGCTGCTAGAATTTCTGCTAACTGTTCAGTACTGGTATACTGGACTGAATCACCAAGAAAAGGTTTTCAGGAAAAAACAGCACCTTCTGTTAGATCAACAGAAATAGCAGCAACAAGTATACACACCTTTGGGGTAAACAAAGCAGTTTTTAACTTTATACATCAAGAAATTGCAACAGCTGTAACAAACCACTATTTCTTCTGCAGGATGATAATCCACCACAATCTACTTCATGTGCTTCCCCACTGTGGGCAGTGGCTTCTGTCTAACCATCTTTTTCAGGAAACATGATTGAGGGATGATTAATGGGTTCTCTGTGAAGATTTACACTGCCTTTTATCATTCAAAACCTGCTGGGGTCAATTTGCAAACAATAAAAGAGAGGAGATTATATTAAAAGCTACACACATGCTTGTACAGATTTTAGGTTATTTTCATGGTAGCTGGTCGCATTGAAAGATTGTAAGTGCATTTTTGAAAACATGCAGATAAATAAAACCCAGGCTTAGGTAAAAAATAATGCATAAAGTCCTTTCAGGTCCTTATTTCTGCTCTGGGCAACTCTGTGAATGCTGCGGATGTGAGATGCCTTTGTAAACAAAACAATGTGAATGAGAAAAAGTTCCTATGACAGCTGCTTCTAGAAATCTTCCCACAAAATATCTAGACATCTCTCTGCACAAGATTTCCACCATAAAGTTGTGGTCACAGTGGACCTATTTGTCATGTTCCCATATCTGTTATATACCAAATGGTTAACAACCCCATAGATTATGATGAAGACTGCACACATGAAAATCACAAGCCCAGACTAAAACTAGCAAACAAATCTTTCTTTTACAAATGCATCTAATTAACAGGAAAATCTAGGAAAGATAGGAATGTAATGAAACCCCAAATAAATGTAATAAACCTCCAATAAATGTAAAGAAACTCCAAGATTTCTCAGTTTCTTGGACAAGGACGTTGATTACTTGTTGCAGTTATCAGACTAAACTTTTTATAACTGTCTCCAAATATGGGAATTTAAGAATTTTCTCAGGAAAAATAATACATTATTCAAGTGTTCTTACAGTTGCAAATTTTCTTAGTACCTAGCTTGGAGCTTGCTTGGAGTAAGTTTCTCATACTAACCTCAGAGAGCTTGAAAAACAGCTCATCACTGTTTCTATAAGGACTACACATTTTCTTAACTCTTGTATTTAATATCTGGCCTTTTTTTTCTTATGGAGAACAAGCTCATCTTATTTCAATTAGCATTATAGGTTATCTTTTGTAAATCACTTCCTTGGATTCTTTCCAATTTATTTGTATTTGAGCCTAACTTCAAAAGCATATGTCCATTATGTTCATTCACACAGCCCTCTTGAACAGATTTCAAAGAGATAAGGTTTTGTTTGGAATGTCATATTCTTAACTTGTGCAACTCCCACATCTTCTTCAGTGTTTACTGTATGTGTATTCATTGTCTTCCTTTTGAATATAATTCTTACAGCTGTATTTATTGGTGTGGGGAGAGTGATTATTTTTTATTTCCAGTCATTTCACCCATCTAGAAAGATCACTCAGAATTTAAATTTTGTAATATTTACATATTGTTAAAATGTCTTTATACCTGATAGCCATTAATGAAAGTGGGAAATCACCAGACCTAAGCTGGATTCAGCTGGCATGTTCTCCTAACTGAGAAGCAGTCACCCATGACTTCTCTGTAACATCTATCTTCCCACTCCATAAAAGATAAATCACGTTTCATTAGTTTGGACATGAGGACATTTCATATGGCTATATAAAAAAAAAATCTGCTGGAATAAGATATACTGTATCAATCCTCTCTTCCCATACTCTGGAACAAGGACTTGTGTGAGAAGGTAATGAGATTGTTATATGATTTGTTACAGAAACATGCAGAGCAGCTGCTTCCTATCATTCTGTTATTCTACAGATGCTCTTAAATTGATTGTTTAGCAATGAGTTAAACAAAGTATTTCCCTTTGCTGGTCCATGTTTTCTGAACTACTGCTTTGGTATTTTTTCCAGCCTTCTTATACCACAACTGGACTTCACAAGCTTTTGAACATAATCACTAAAACATGCAAGTGAACTCTATAGTGTTTTAGGAATTTTATCAGATCTAGATCTGAATACCCTGTTAAATTCCCTGTTTATTGCTCTGCTGGTCTATATTCCTACATCAATTTTTGTTACTAGTTGCTAGTTATGTTCTGGATATGGTCACAGTGAACCTCTTTTTGTGAAGGCCATTACAAAAAATATATCTACAACTGCAGTAATTTTCAATCTGCACAGTTGTAATTAGATATCTTGTTATTCTGCTTCTCCAAATAGAAGATAAACAAATCTTTCTTCTCCATTTACAATACAAAAGCAAGGAATGGTTTTCCTTTCCATGGAAACTATCCAGAATCTGCTTTGACTGATCAAGTCAAACCTTAGAAACCTTCTCAAACAATGAGCAAACAATTTACCAGCATTCCCCAAATTAGAAAAGAACAAACTACGTTGCCTTTGAATGCATGGGTCCTGTTTGGTCTAAAAAGTTAATGAATACTTTTGAAGAAAAAAAAAATGAATGAAGTGTTACATCCTTGAGGTAATGTGATTTTGTCACTGATTTATTTAACACAACTTGCAGCAGATAATTACCTGGAAATAAAGGAAGAAATTATGATTTCAATTCAGAATCCTACGAGTGCCTTCATTTGATGGATGATTTAGCACACAGAATGACATGCAGATTCAGGCCCAAGATTGTAAGTCCTAGAATAGGCTTTAAGTTTCCCTGTGAATGTCTTTATTTCTAAGAAAAGGACTCAAGATAGATGTCCTGGACAACTGGCATATCAGCAGAGAAAGAGTACGACAGACATAACATATGGCCAAACACTGTTTGAGTGCAAGAAGTATTCATGTGATGTTTTTAATTTGTAATTACATTTATTTGGAAAAAAAATATAGGTCTGTCATTAGGAATATATTTTCATAAAAGGGGTAAGGGCAACCATAAAGGAAACTTTAACACATTAAAAAATGTTAAGTCCACTTTTGAAGGAATTTTGCAAGCATGCAAGTTCTGGCTTACTAGAGCCAAATATTTCATTTATTTGCCTCCAAAACTTCCACTGGCAGCTGTGAAAATTCTGGACTGAAGAATAAAACATGATCAGATGCTTTGTTTGAACCTAAAAGATCAAATGTTTGAATTCGGGTTTGGATTCTATTTTCTTCCCTTAACATAAAAAGAAATCTACTTAATAGAAATATACAGAAGTAATTCAGCACCCAAGAATATCTCTAAATTCACATAACTGTTAAGTGAAGGCTGGAAAAATTATTAAAAGGGCTTGACTCCTATTACAATGCCAAATGCTGACTTCAGACTCTTTTACAAGATGTATTATTATTAAATATTGTACGACCATTTTCCAAATTGGAAAACTACTACAAAAATAAAAGATCTAAAGATGTATCTGATATGTTCAAGGAAGATAGCAAGATTAGAAAGTACCACATGGGCACTGTAGTTAAAATCTTAAATGCCTCTTTTCTTTCTTCATTAACTACTCTCACAAGCAGCTACATCCCTGCCAGATATTTAGGGACATGCTTCCCTTTGAGCACTGCTTGGTGATTTAGGGCCCAAGGGTTTAAAATGCAAAAAAGAAACTAAGACATAATTAAGTGCTCTTTAATTAAACTGCACGGAATTTTTGAAAAATAAGTTTTATAAAATATTCTATAAATTGTACTTCCTGTATCTTCAGCAATGCCCTTCTCATTTAATTTTATATTCTTGTTCTAATCAAATACTTTGAGTAGCTCAGTTCTGTTTACCATTATGATAAGTAAACATTTTGCAACAGTTTACTATTTTCTAAACTGGATAAACTTGTAGAGGGAGGAAATATTTGCTTTCAGCTTTTGCAATATGTAAATATTAGCAAAATACATTACTGACATGTTTTGATCAATGGAGAAAATAAAAATAAAGCTTTTATTCTAGCCATATTCTAAAACATGAGCATAAGTTTTATGGAACAAGCAGAACTTTAAGAATTCAGGAATATCTGAGCAAATCCATATCCGAGTCCAAAGGTAAATTAACATTTGAAAAATACTGATTGTTATAGTTTGTTGAAACATGGGCATATTCAGCACCTTGTAGGACAAGAGATAAATCTTTGTAAAATTATGCACATTACCCAGTAAACAATCCTCGACTGCAGAAAAAAGTATTGATAATGCAAGTATATGCTGAAATATACATACATTTCTATTAATAAATCACTTTTAAAAAGATAAACAATTACTTTAATTTGTCTTCCCTAAAACATCTGTAAATGAATCAAATAGAAATTGGCTCAAATACAAGTGTATGTAGCACTATATAACTTCAGGTTTTTTGACCTAATTCCATACTCTCACTGTCTGGAGTTCCTTATTTTCTTAAAAAAAAAAAAAAACAGTGAATACATTCTTTGGAAAATATTTTTTTATTATAAAATGTACAGTATATTGACCTTAATATTATAAAACACTGTAATGTATCAGAGTCTTGTAAAGACCAATAATTTATAAAATGAGACCAAGTTCATTGTTACTCTTTCTAGTCTCATAGTCAGATTAAAAAATATATATAAAATATATCATGAATTAATTGACCATAGCATCCTTAGTAGCTGGCAAATGTATGTTCATATGTTAAGGCAGCTAATCTCTGCATCTATTTTTATTAAAATAGATCACTCTTATTTGCTAATTTAGTCTTTGATTCTGAAGAGCTGATAGAAGCATGAACAGAAAAGTTAATAATCATATTCTATAAGCCTAGATTATGTAAAGGTGCTGCAGGGTATAAAGAAAATTATGTTTTACTAAAGTACTTCTATCACTGCAGCTCACTTATTAACAGTTAATACTTCTTTGGTACTTTTAAGGTGCTTGTTAGAATGAGAAATAGCTTTGGACTATTGACTATAGAGTACTTTAGGTCTCAGATGCTATCGGATAGCATAAAAAACCACATTACACCATCTGAACAATTTGAAGACCTTATTGAAAGTGTTAGTCTTCTCAGTTCCAGACTTACTACCACACTGAGTACAAAAGAAATGCAGATTAATTCCTTTTTTTTCTCTCCTTAGCCACTGTTGCAAGCAGTACTTTCCTCATTGCACTTGTTTGGCAGTGACTCGAACACTAGTATCCAGTCAAAGGCACTTGTTTAATGTTAGAATAAATGTATGTAGGTTGTTTTGGAATCACTGCCCAGTATATTTTTAGCAGTGCATTTATAGAAGCCTGCATCCCTTTGAGTGGACTGCTGGATGACTAATGACCCCTGAGGATGGAGGAATTTGTTTCCATACAGACGGGATTGAGCTCCTGTTGTCAGATGTGACTTATCTGGAAGCTCCCATGTTATTTCAGCTTTTGGAATCCCAATGGCCATGCAGGTCAGTTTAACTGAATTTCCAAGTCTGGCATAAATGACAGGTGCTGGCTCACTGGTGATCTGAGGAGGATAGGCAATCACAATGACAGGCACAGTCATAACAGAAGTGCCATACTCTGTTGACACTTTGCACAGATAAGTGCCCCTGTCAAATACAGAAGCCTCACGCACTGTCAATGAGCCGTTCTCCATCAGGGAAAAGCGACCCACAGCCTGGGGGGCATCCATAACCATACCATTGGGCAGTGTCCAGGAGATCTGCGCCCGGTGGTTTGCCTGGGTGATGCAATGAAGCTGCAGAGTTTCTCCATTGATGATGCTCACCAGGTTGTTGTACTGGTTGCTAATTTCTGGCCTGAGTCCCACCTTCAGGAAGACGACTCGTTCCACATAGCCACCCAGGTTTCTGGCTGTGCAGCGGTAAGTCCCAGCATCCCCAGCAGACAAGCTGCTGATGTGCAAGATCCCATCCCTCTTATGGTAAAATCTGTGCAGACGACTGCCACTCAGCACTTCGGAGCCGTTGGGAAGGATCCAGCTGGTGCTGGGTTTGGGGTTCCCTTGGACTGAGCAGTTCAGATTGATGCTGTGCCCAGCAATGGCAGTGATTCTTTCAGTGACAGGATCTCGGAAGGAGGGTTTCTCCAAATGGTCTGTGATGAGGAGCTGCACAAGAAGTCTTGCTTCCCCGCCTTCGTTCCGCCCAATGCACACGAGCTGCATGGCATCTGTCTGCCTTACCCCCCTGATGTCCAACGTACCGTTGCGATGCACAGTGATCCTGTTCCCATAGTAGGGAGCAGGTAAGATTACTCCTTCTGGAAAAGCCCATAAGACACGTGGAGCAGGGATGCCCTCAGCTTTGCAGTCAATAAATTTCCGGCTGTCTCTGACGGCTGTCTCCGTCACAGATGTTATTGCACTGAGATGACCATTGATTCTGGGAGGCTGAACATCAACGTGGATCCAAACAATCTTCCGATCTTCTCCAGCACTGTTCCGTGCTACACAGGTGTAGTTACCACTGTCAGACCTTTGGGCCTTTTGGATGAGGAGAGTGCCATCTCTGTATATCTGGTATTTGTCAGACAGGGCAGGAATAGGCCTGTTGGTTGGGGAAAGCCAGGTCACTTTGGGAGTGGGCTCTCCTTTGGCTTCACATGCTACTGTGACAACATCGCCATAAGGTACATTAATAGTGAGGTATGTCTTGTTCCTGATGGCCGCAGGCTCTGCCACCACTTTGACCCGCACTTTCATTTCATCCTTCCCAATCTGGTTTTCAGCATAGCAGGTGTAGTCCCCTTCCTCTCTCAGTCCAACATCATTGAAATACAGGGTTCCGTTATCGAAGACCACGTATCGCTTCGTCCGGCTGCCACTGTCATCGGACTGCATGAAGGTATTGATCATGCTGCCATCTGGAAGACCCCAGGAGATCTCGGGGTCTGGCAGACCTGTGGCTACACAGTCAACTTTCAGGTCCCCTCCGTACTTGACCTTGCGGTTATTCTCATTCTTATGTTCTATTTTTGCTGGTTTCATCATCACATTCACTTTGAGGACCACATAGTCATCCCCTATCTTATTGCGGGCCACACACAAATAGTCTCCTGCATCTTTGTCTGTAACTGAATGAACAACCAAAGTCCCGTTGCTGAATACTTTGATTCTAGTCTCCAAAGTGCTGTATGGAAAGAAAAAAGAACCTAACATAAGCTACAAAATCATGTTTTGGGTATTAACTACTGAGAGAAATCTGTAGGGGAATAATAACTCGACAATATTTAAAAAAAAAAAAAAAAGAAAAAGAATAGGAGAAGAAAATTGCTTTTGTTTACTTATTAGATGGTCAGGAATTTCCAGGATGTTCACTACCAAAAAAGTAAATGGAGAAAAATAATTCTACTCACTTGTAACCAAGTAATTCCATTGTGTTTAATGACTTTAATGCTGGTTTTGACCATTAAACATCCATTAAATACCAAGTTATGGTGGTTTTAACTCTGCTAGTTACATGTACATTATTCCATAACATTGAAATATGAGATCTCTGAATGATGTGAATCCACATGAGGCTATATGGACCATAATGGAGGCTGGTACCTCGATCTTTAGTCAAAAACAAATAAAGATGAGGAATTTCCTCTGGCCTTGGGTATAAAAACTAAACCTTTAGAAGAGTCACAAAGAAGCAAAATGTTGCTAGGCTTTGAAATAAGGAACAAAAGTTTCCAGTATGCTAAAAAAGTCCTTTCCACTTCACTATGGAATTGGTGTACTGTGGTCAAACCAGCTTCCTCAGTAGCTACAGTTTGCTCCCCAAAGAAGATCTCCAGTATTTGAAAAGCAGCCCAAATAAAGATCATGAGGGAAAACGGAAAAGAAATACGGTATTTTTTTGCTATCACTATGAGGCATAAAATGCAATCTGGATTTTGTGCTATCTATAGGTTACCTAAATATATTTTTTGTCGATATAAAAAATTATCACTATGTTCAGCTGTGAATAAAGTTGTTCCCAATTATGCATTTTAATTACAGTGAATTTCTCATCTGTTTATAGTGCTCAAAGGTGAGCTATGAATAACTTACAGCACAGAAATTTGTTTTCAGCTAAATGTTAGGACAGTTAGTGGAGGTTTGTAGAAGTGAAATTTTACTTGATATTGCAAATATTGGAGAATGTATTGTTTTAGGCATTTATATACAACCAGGTTTGCATAGACCTTATTGTGTGGTAACATTTGTTTATACATGACGTTAAAATGATTGTGTTTGTTTAAGTAATTATAAGTTGATTTATTTGCCCTGTATTTACTGTGTGTAATGATTTGCCTAAGAGATAAAATTCAATGATCCCTTTTCTCCTGGGGAAAAGCAGGAACCTCTGCAATACTCTTTAGACTAAGCACACTGGAACAAGCAGTACACAAGCTGTACATCTGGACTTTTTACTACATTTACAAGTGGCTGTAAAAGACAAACAATGGCAGCTTATCCTAAAAACTTGAAGGTAACTTTTCAAGAGTAATACTGCTTTCAAGAAAATTATGCTAAGATATAATGACTATATTTTGATATAATTTCAAATTCCTTCTTAAGGATTATGTGGATCATTCAAAACCCACAGAAGTCAGGAATGAAATTTGTACTTGAGTGGGCTTTTCTCTAAGTTAATCTAAACTGCAATTTACCTGTGACAAATCAAATAGCAATTTACCTGTGAAGGGAATCAATCATCCTTTTGGAAGGCAACCTCCACAATATCCGAGGCCAAGGGTCACCAGAAGCACTACAGTCCAAATGCAGGATGCCACCATATGTTACATCTGTTCTCTGAGGAGAGCTCCCAGTGATCTTAGCATTAGATGCGTGCTTCTTCACATGGAGTTGCACTGTTCTCCTGGCAGCTCCCACCATGTTAGCAGCAATGCACTCATAGGTCCCACTGTCCTTGGGGGAGATGTTGCGAATGTAAAGAGTCCCATTGGGAAAAACAAATAAATTCCCATTGACAAACTGAGAAGGTCGGACTTGTGTGCCATCAAAGACCACCCAGCGGATGTTGGGAGAAGGTGCTGCTTTGGCAGTGCAGTGGATGTTAATACTGCTGCCAAGGGGCAAGGAAATGTTCTCTTGCTTCTCCTGCTGGATGATGGGGGGTAAGGCTGCAATGTGCAGCCTCACTGCAATGCTGTCGGCTCCTGCAGCATTGCTTGCTACACATTTGTAAACTCCTCGGTCTGAAAAAGTTGCTTGCTTGATAGACAAGGTTCGATTTTCATGAAGCATTATCCTGCTTTCCGTGGTTGTGACTGTCTGCAAAATCTTCCTATCTGGGAAAATCCATGAAATTACTGGGCTTGGAGTCCCACTAGCCTGACATTCCATTGCTATGGTCTCTCCAAAGTAGACCGTGACATCTCGATAGCGAGAAAGTAAAATTTTGGGCTGGTGGGCTACAACTGTGAGCACAACAATCATTTTATCTATGCCATGCAGGTTCTGAGCTGTGCATAAATATTGTCCACGATCCTGAAGCTGAGCATTTCGGATAAGCAGAGTACCATTTTTCCAGACTTCAAACCTTTGTAGCTTGCTGTTGGCTGTCATTAGAGCTCCTGTGAAAGTGAGAGGAAAGAAAGAGAAAGTCAAAGGATTTAAAATGTACATTATTGCAATAAAGAAGTCTTAAGTGAGATTTTTAGGCTTACTCAGCACCAATTACAATTTCAGAGAGCCCACATATTCTGACCCTCTCCATAACTCAAACTAGTCTTTGTTTCTATTGCAGAACTAACCACTAGCTTGCAAACATAGACAGTGTGGAAATTTTTGAAGGCCTTATGTTTTAGGACCCCTCTTAAATCTTTATGTAACTTTTCTGTTCCTTTTGCTTATGGAGGTGACACACACATCAATATTTAAGGTAGCAACATTAACAAACCCATACTCACAAGAATTGCTGTAATAAATTCTAATTGCTATGAATAAGCAGAGTTGGCTACTCATTAAATGGTAGAGGTTTCCTTTTACTACAAGAAACACTGCAAATATATTATTACTTGTAATTATTAGTTGCAATTCATCATTTTCTCTACAATGATTATAAGGAACAGGAATTATTTTTCAGGATTTTGAACTACTCCTGTGATCATGTTGCATTTCTGTGCAATACTCCTACAAACCATGTGGAAGAGTACATTTTTCTCTGTCTTACCTGTAGAGACTTTTGTCCAAGTAATAAAAGGCTTGGGTTCCCCAACTGCATCACAAGGGATAAAAGCATCCGTTTCAGCAAGAATGGATATGCTCTGAGACACTTTTGTGATAATTTTAGGTCTTTCTCCATGTACCCTAGAATTAGTGGAAGACTGAATTACAGTCGAATTGTGCAGCATAATGCCGCCCGTGTAATGAGAAGATGGAAATTTTTGATGACGATGATGGACACTTTTAAAAGGATGAACTGTAGTGGTTATTTGTGGTTTTGTGTGCTCAGAGAGAAAGGCTGGAGGGGTGATCTTTAAAATCACTGATGGTGATGTAGTCGTTGTGGCATGTGGCATTGGAGGCACTGGAATAGCTGATTTCTGCACTGTAATCCCAGTAGGTAAGACCTGAGCAACCTTCTTCTCACTGGTGTCTTTTGGTGCTAGTTGACTAGGAACAACTGGCTTAGGATGCATATTCAAGTGAGGGAATATCCTTGTTCTGTTGTAAGGGAATGGTATTCTGGAACTGGGGTAATAAGGGATCCCTTGACTTGGTAGTCTCCCTGCTGTGCCTCTGTTATCTGGAAGATGGTTACTTCCAAAATATCTTGAATTAATATTGTATCTGTTCTGACCCTGATTACTGAACTTGCTTTCAATTAGTGGATTTGTTTTGTGAAATGGAGAAGCTTGTGTTGGGGTAGCTCTTTCTCTCTGGGAAGCAGAAGTTTTTATGTCCTGGATGGTATGTGCTGCATACGCTGTTATCTCAGGTTTGTTTGTGTAGTGAAGAGGCTGATGTGTTATAAAATGGCGAAGTGGGCCCTTTGTTACAGGAAGCTTGACCGTTGCTCTTACTGGAATGTGCTTTGGAGGCACAACAGGTAGTCTTTGGTTTATGCTTGGTATCATTCCAGTGGGTGGATGGGGAAGATTTGGATTTAGCAGTAAACTGTTGTTTGACTTGCTACTATAGAGCTCTTTGAATTGCTTCTCTTTTGACTGTATGCTAATCCTGTTTTGATTAGAGGATGGAGTAGGGTAAACATTCTGGTTTGAGGTCATCACTATTTTGTCACCACCTGCTCCAACTTGTTTTGCTTCTGGGAACCTTTCTTGACTGAAGGCATTGCTCTCCTTGGTGATATAATGAAGAGGAGGATGTGAAGTGCTTGAAATGGAAGGGGGAAGAGTGACAAGTTTTATAAATGGAGTAAAAGTAGTGGATATAATAGGAGGCTTTTCAGTTGTCTGCAAATGATGAAACACATGTAAAATAGATTCCTTTCTATCCAAGGAAGATGGCTCTGTCCCAGCCTGGAAAGTTACAGATTCCTTTGTCTCTCTGACTGCAAAGGTCTGAGTTTCTACAGTGCTGAAAGAGGAGGATAAAGTCATTATCTCATACTGCTGAGGTGGCTCAGCTTTTCCTGATGTTTCTATAGATCCTGTGGGCTTCCACGGCTCATTTGAAACTGAGAGGTCCTTAAAAACTTCGACTGTGCCAACAGGAACACTTAAGTCACTCATAGTGGGATATACCTGCTGGAATGTTCCAGCAGTTGTTTCATTAACCATAACTTCTAAGTTAAATAGGTTAGGCTCTTCTTGAGATTTTGGTTTTATTGATAGTATTGAGCTGTTCTTATCCACAGGAGAAGTTGCAGTCCTTGATTGTTCTGCCTTATGACCCACAGTTTTAGAATCTGCTTTCATGTCCTTCACAGAGACATTGTCTAATGAGTGGTATGCTGGCACTTCACTTTGCTCTGGTTTCAGAGGGACACTTGAGTCTTTTGTGGGAAGGGCATCATGTACAGCATATGATGATAAAATTGTGATGGGTACAGTCACTGGAAGTTCCAAGGTTTCAGGGCTAGTAGGGTGTGTCACATGTTTAGCTTCAGGTGGAGAAGTAGTAGGCCTAAAAGAGAAAGTTGTGATCACATCTCTGATTTTTGTAATTTTCTCTGTGACACCTGAATCAGGAATTAATGAAGGAGTGGATTCCATATGCTCCTCTTTCCTAGCCTTTATTTTGATGTTTTTAAGATCAGGACTTTCAAGAGTTGCAGAAGAGGTTTTGGTAACAGCTTCAATTTCAGGTGTCCTTGGAATTATAGGTATTGTCTCTGTGGTCAAAAGAACAGGAGGCAAAGGCTTTGGTCTTTGACGGATTCTGTTTGGCCTTCTCCTTCTCCCATAAGGCCTTTTCCTGCCATGCTGAGTAATAAGTGAAGACATGGTCTTTCTATATGGAGTTGCTGTGGTGGCCACAGTGTTCAACCTACTGATGGAAGTAGCTGTTTCTAACCCCTCTGCTGTTTTATGAAGAGCATTAGCACTATGCAAAATGAATATGGGATCTTGTTTTGGAATAGCCAGGTTTCTATGTTCCTCTGTCTGAGAATTGTCTGCATAACTGCTGAACAGGCTTTCTTGAGTTGCTGTATTCCTGTGAGTTTCAGGTTCTCCTTTGCTCTGAACCCTGACGGGTGTGACAGCTGGAAAACTGTTACTTAAGTCTGCCAGTTTTGTATGACTTGTGGATATTTTTTTGCGCTGATATCTTGCACCATTGCTCTTTTCTCTAACAAATGGAAAAATAGATGAAGGAACAGTAGTGGTGCCTACAGAATCTGTTGGGATGATCTCATCAAACTGAGAAGGTGCCGAAGTTATGGTGTCAACACTAATTGAGCCCACTTCATTTAACTTCAAGCTTGTCTCCAAGGTGTTATTAAGATCCACAGTCTGAGACTCAGTAAGGAGAGTAGCGTCAAGTGGTAGCTCAGCAAAAGCAGAATTTTCTTCAGATACAGAGGATACAGTTTTATCCACATTTCCCACTGTAAATAAACTGCTGTGAACATTAGGAAAGTTTGTCACAATTTGTTTAGCTAGAGGTTCTTCAGTAAGGGCAACCGAATCACCCGTCCTGATATCAAGATGCTGCTCCCTTTGCAGTTGCGGAGTTGCAGAGACAGGAGTCAAATATGGATCTGATAAAGCAATTTCTACAGTGTCTATATTTGCAGGTGTTACTAAAGCCCCATGACTGGAGAATGCTTCAGTTTCTGACCTTCTTAATATAGACTGGATTGAAAACATTTCCATGTTCTGTGAAACAGTGACCGATAATTGCTCATCTTCACTCAGAGGTGATGCATCAGCAAAGGAATTCCCCACATCAGCTTCTGTCTCTGAAGGAAGAGGGCTGGCTAAGGGATAAGGGGTGGGAGTAGTTTCCTGCATGACTGATGGCAGTGAAGTTGTTACAGAGATGGTGGTAGCTGTTGTTCTAGGAAGATTCTTCCCACGGACCTTTGCCAAAATGTCAGCCCAATGCTGTGGATTAATCTGTTTGCTTGCCACATTAATTCTCCTTCGAGATTCAAATACTCTCCGGCCTTCTGCAACATTGCTGTCTTGGGTTTCATCAGTACTTTTCCAGATTTTCATTTTCCTTCTGCCCTTCTTCCCCTTTTTAATTTGAGCCTCTGGCACTTGGTCACTTTTTTGTTTAAAAGGTATTTCCCAGTCTTTTAGGTGGTTCTTTCTTCGTGGGAACTCCTCCACCCCTCCTGCCCCTGATCCCTCTTCATCATCAATGACCTGCTCTCTTGTTTTTGACAAACCTTTTGAGCCCACACGCTTCTTTAGTTTAATTCGTTTAAATGACCTGTCAGACACCATTTTATTTACTGTGACCCTTACAACAAACTGATCTGATCCCTGCTGATTGACAGCCACACATCTGTAATGGCCACTATCAGTGACATGGCTCCTTGGAATAAGCAAAGTACCATTGGGCAGCATATAGCCTTTTGAAGAGTTTGATAAATCATTGAGTACCTGACTGTTTGGAAGAATCCAGCTCAGCTGCGGGTCTGGGACGGCAATTGCGTTGCATGGCAAAGCTATGGGATCTCCAACATTTTTTTCAACTCTAACTACATCTGAATCAGCTACCTGAATAGCTGCAGGCTGCACAACAAGTCTGTAAGCCATTACATCCACATCATCTCTCACTTGGGCAACGCAGTGGTATACACCTCCATCAGTGTAACCCACTGCTTTGATTATTAGTTGCCCACTACTGAGAATGGAAAACCTACTGTCTTTCTCATTAAAAGGTGCCTGCAGTTTAGTTCCATCTGGAAAAAGCCACTGAATGGAGGGGCTCTCAGAAGCTTTCACACTGCAGCTCAGCTGACACTCTGACCCTTCCACCACACTCTGTGCCGTCTCTGTGCTCTGATTTTGCTCTATCATTACCCAGCTTCTCTGCTGCCTGGTTGTTTTGGTATGAATTGCCTGAGAAAACACAGTAAAAAAAGACAGCACCACTTTTTTCCCTGTACTCTGGCGCCTGTTTAATTGGATATTTATAAGAGGCTGCATCACCCAGGAAGGTTCAGCCTGTATTTGAGCTTTTACACCTGTATAGTAAAGAGCATCATAATCTGAACCTTGCCTGTACTGATAGCTTATTTTAGGCTCTTTTCTGAGCACAAGTTCCCTCTCTAATTTGACAGGTACTTCACTGTAGTAAGCTATAAGTTTCCATAGTTTTTCATAGTTTTCTCGATTCATTGGACATTCAAAATCCAGTGCAATTGTGGCATTTATATCTATCTCCTGAGTCTGGGTTTGATTCCACTGAATTTTGGTAGGACCTGTTGGTTTTTTGATTTCACAGTTCAGGTGGATTATATTGCCATGCTCATCAGTCATATTTAGAGCAATGTTCCATGGCGAGGACTGAAGTTCTTCCAGAGGGAGTTCGTAACTGTCACCATCATCCTCATCTTCGCTACTGCTATTTTGCCTCAGTGATGACTGAATGACAGGCTTCCTACAGGAAATATCTTTCAAGTTTTGAATATCTTCTTTCTGCAGCTGTTTTGGGCTGCTGCACTTAGCACACAGCTGTCCCCCTTCATAGGTTTTGTCCTTTTTGCATTTCAAAATGCCTGCAAAAAAAGAAAAAAAAAGGTAGAAAGAAGATAAAAGGGAAAACAAGAGATAAATAAGCTTAAAAACTCTGTTCTAGAGTTAGACAACTCTCAGAAGTATGAAAAAACTTGATGAGGATTGCATGATGTCATATGACACATAAGGCAAGTGTGAATAGCACCTCTTTGTTTTACAGCTCAATGGGCAGCCAATTCTCAATCTGACCATGATTTCTTCTCACTTTAATGCAAGGATTGAATACGCCATCCTTCTGAAATTTAGATTCACTGCCTCTGAATTATGCCTAGAAATGTTGTGCAGGGCAACATTTAAATCAGTAAAAAACTACTTAGTGTCAAAAAGTCTGCATTTGTACAGTGACAGCCTAACTTGTGGATTTAATGTGAAGAGGAGTGGGACCTTTCACCTTTCAAAAATACAGCATTAACCAGAGAAATGTTGGATTTCCTCTTTAAATAATCCAGGAAGCTTTTTTTTTTCCTGTTGATTAAGAATATTACTGGCAGTACACAAAACATTTTACCGTAGCTACCAAAATGGGCTGACTAGTTCTTGCACTTACAAGCTATTCATCAGCAGGAAAAAAAAAAAGTGCCACTTCTTCCCTGACCTCTGAAACAACTGTAAACTTTGTAATAATACAAAAAAACCTAAAAGAAAGAAGGAGAGCTAGACCACAAAATTAGTCTTGACTCCTCTCTTCTGTCAATGCAAACTGCTGTCTGCAAAGTGACAATCACATATTTATAACACTGTTCTGCTCACTCAAATGTCAAATGTCACCTTAGGTATTTAGTTTGGAAGCACACAGTAAATGAAATGTATTACAGCTATTCTAGGAATAAGTATCATCCTGAAGAATGAGGGATCTTTGAATGAATGAACAATATACTAGTGGGTTATAAAGCAAAATGTCAAAAGAAAGGGAAATGCACAGTAAATTTTCATACCATTGTTTTAATTGAAAATATATGCTTTCCTAGTCTGAAAAATCAATTTTCCCAAAAAGTTGTTGCAAATGGAATACATATACATATATCTGAAGTAGATTCAAACAAGATGTTTCAAAGATAGGGAAAAACTAGCCCACAATCAACTTGGCAGTGGCTACTTTCTGGACAGAATTCCCAAAGAAGTTAATGTTACAGTCATATACAGATACAAAATCTGTTATACATGAAAAAGGCATGGATAAATTACTCCTTCCTCCAAAAATCACTACTGTTTTAGTGTAAAGAGGTAACCTAACTGAATAAAAATGCTAGCAAGCCAACACTGCACTAAGGAAGGAATCTTCAGCTAATATCTCACTATTATAACTTACAGTAAAACTGAAGTACACCCATTACACATATACACACATGATTTGGATCAAGAATAGAATGTAAGAATATTAAAATGTAAGCTAGTGAAATACAGTATTTCAAGTATCTTGTTTAGTCAGAAAGATTTATATTACTTATTCAAGCATTCCACATTCCTAAAAGGCACTGTCCTACACTCAAGTGCAAAATTGCAATGAATTATGTATTCTAAGATGACAAGACCCACCATCATTCACGACATGTGCTCCGAAATCATTATGTAAATCTTGTGACTCCATCACTCATTTGAGACATCTTCAGTTACAATTAAATTCCAATTCTCTCTTCGTATTTCAGCAGTAGCTCTGGTGTGACACCAGTTCCTCTGCCGAACTGAGATGCTCAGACTGAAAACTGACACTCAAACCCCTCCTCATTTAGTGTATTCCTGATACAGAGGCATTGTAAAAATCTCTTTTTGCTTCTGCACACAATCAGAAGCGGTCCAGCCTAGGAATTGTGATACTTTCCTCACCTCTAAGCCTGAATGAAGATAGAGAAGTTATTTTATGAAAAAATTACATAGTTGAAAACAAATACATTGCAAGTACTTGAAAATACTTAAAACAGATTTGCTCCATCATAAAAGGAAGTTGTAGCTAATGAAGAAACACGGATGGACATGAAGAATGCATACTACAGCCTTAATGTTAATAGAGTCAAAGTTAGAGGGCTTAATCAGGAATTTGGTAATCTGATTTCCTTAGACAAACAAGTTCAAATCCAATGTTACCACCTTCCATGAGAGCATATAGTCAGTAGCTTTGTTAGTTGAGGACAATTGGCAGCCCTTAGCCAAAGGTGTACTGCTGTGCAAGCAAATGCAGTAAAAGGTTATAACCCTTTTACAATTATAAACTTCACTACCACTTCCATCATCCCAAATGTAAAGGCTAATTTCCTTCCTGTTTAATATGTATTTTTATCTAATGAAACAAAACTGCTTTCATCTTACAGTGTTTTTTAAATACATACATTTATTGCACAGTAACAGAATTTAATACTGCACACAGACATCATGTAGGTAATGACACTCGGGAAATAAAAAAACCATCAAAACAGAACAGGAAAAAAATTCAACATTATGAATTCAATAAACACGGTTAGTTTATGTTCCTACCTCCAGAAACTTCATTCCATTCAAGAAGCCATTTCAAATTGCAGTCACAGGCCCATGGATTTCCATGAAGGTAAAGATTTTCCAGCAGGGGCATGCCTTGAAACATCCCTGCAGGCAAGGTCCTAAGAGCATTTTCAGATAGGTAGAGATGTCTCACTGTTGACAATTTGAAATAATCAAGGACCATAAATGTTGAAAAGGTGTTGGGGTGAAGCTGCTGGAGCAAATTTCCTTCTAGATGGACAAGTCTTAAAGAGGTTAAACCATTAAAAGCATTTGGATGAATAAACTCAATTCTATTGTGGTCCATGTGCAGTCTCATTAAGCTTGAAAGTCCTTGGAGAGTTTGGCTGGTTATGGCTTTCAATTTGTTGTAACTAATTTTAAAAACCTAAACAAAAAATAAAACAAAACAAACAAACAAACAAGAACCAGAGATGATTTTTTAAATCTAAATACAAACAGAATAGCACTCAACCAAATTTTTTCCTCCCACATTCAAATCTTTAGCACCACTGAAAAATCATATGCTAGTCAGAGGCAGAATAAAACTGAGCAGCAGCTGGCTTTATCAAGTTAGACATAGGTGTAGTTAATAGATATCCAATGTATTTTGGGGGAAAATGTCATGTTAATCCTAAAAAGGTACTACAAAGATCACTTATTTTTGTTTTCTGTAATTCATTGAAGTCAGTTTTGAAATTTTGGAAAACTTAAGCATTACCTGTAGAGACACAAGATCTTTCAAAGCACCATTAGGAATATTCTGAATGTCATTTCCATGTATCATGAGCAATTCCAATTTTGTAAGTCCTGCAAAGGAGTTTTCATATATAGACTGTATACTGTTGAACCTGGGGAAAAAAAATACACATGCACTTACAATTTATACACCGACTGTCATAGACTGCAAGTGTAAAATTAGTATAACCCAACCTTCAGGAAAAACTAGAGGGACATTAATGTATAGTCAAAAGGCCAGAAATTATCCAAAGACTCTTACAAGGCCCAAGCATACTTTGCATGTTTACATTAAGATTTCTTTTAACTCACTTTGTGGCACTTTAGCCATAAATTAAGGGTAAAAGTAATAAATAGGCGTTTAAGTTCTAATAGTTGTCAGTGTATTTTTCCATGCAGCTCAGTTTATAGAATGGAAATAAGTTAATGGCCTGTGGCCAAACCATGATGCTATGGAGCCTGGCAAACTAGACAGGCTGCAGTGCTGCCAAATCAACATTTAACAATAAATAAATAGAGATTTGGAGAGTAAACATTAAAAATGGGTTATCTCCCAAACAGCACAAGAAGCAGTAAGTCACATCCTGCTTCACTTACTGTTACAACATGTAATTGGCTATATCAACTAAATACATAAAAGATCTAGGAACTTACAATTACATCACTTGAGCCTTGAAACTCCTTGTAGATAATGAGTACAGAAAAATCTACTCTTTGAAAATTAATCAGTTTTGCTTTGGACAAGAAAATCAGGCTTTATTTGCCAATATGGAAGAACTACATTTTAGTAGCCTAGCTCTACATTTGCATTTTTCATATGTATACAGAAAATGAAATGTATTATCTAATCTAGGCATGAAGTCTTAAAACTAAGCATAAAATTTTAGAGATTTTTCCAATTTCTTGGTATTTTCTAGAAAGCAAGGGAAGACACAGCAGGAAATTAAAATAGTTTGAATATGGAGAAAATATTTTGGCTCTTGAGTATGTTATCAATCTAAAAATTTATAACACTGTATTAATATTTTTAGTTCTTCTGCAGATCTACTAAACTTATAGCAGACATCTTATTAAAATTCTCTAATAATTCTTTAAATCAGTCCTTCAAAAAAAAATATAAACTTCCCAAAATAAAAATTTTTCCTAAATAATGTCCAGTTAGAAAAGTAATCTTCACCTTCTAAATGCATAGCACTTACAATAGAAATATGATAAAAGCATTCTTTCAAAGTGAAAGTGGAACAATAGACAGTTGTTTCTTCTTGGGAAAGGACACAACTCAGAAAATGACATTTGTAGTGATGAAATACAAACAAAGGAAATGTCCTTTATGCTAATAGTATATCAAATAATGTACCTTAATAAAAAACAGCCCAAACACCTTAGTAACTTAGAAGCCTACATCCCATTTTCAAAAGTATTGTAGGGATTCAGGTGCATATTTATTATAGCTTTACTGAGCACAGGAGCATTTTGAGACTAAAATTACGCTTTAGACGGATAAAATTTTTAACTACAGGGAAGCAAAAAAAAAAAAGCCAAACCAAGTTCACTACTGCCAGTCATTGCATGATCAGTTGCAGCTTACGGGTTTTGAGCTTGTCAGGGTGAGTTCATCACGGGTAGTGACACCCTACCATGGGTAGCCCTGACACCAAGAACAGGACTGCGACTCTTGCACCGTTCCATGTCACACAATGACCCAACATGGTATTTTTGTGATAGCAAGCCTACCAACAGTCCCTGCCTTCTTGTATCAAAATATGACAGATTTGAGTTGGCAGTATCCTGGCAAAGGAAAGTGAGTTGGAGTTTGAGCAGTCTCTTCCCAAAACATGCTTATATTGCACTTAGTTGCTTGAAAAAATCTGCAACAAAACCACAACTCCAAAGTCAATGGATCAAATTTCTTTCCACTGTATTAAGATATACTATATCTCATTGTTCTCCACAATGCTACTAGGTTACATCATAGAATTTTACTCCTATTGTATTTTTTTTTTACATCAGGTATAAATTTCCATATTTTGTAGCAATCTCATAACAGATTTAATTAAGCATCTTTATTTATACACTCTGAAAGACTAAATGTTCTATTTGCCAAAAAAGAACTCACACCATGGTATAAACATTTATTTGGAAATAAAAGTAACTTTTGTTTGAAACAAAAAGGCTAAGCCAATTTCTCCATGACAGAAGCTGTGGTGTTTCAAACACAGCACCAACAGGTAAGTACCCATCTCTGCGATTCCACTTAAGAAGTACACATAGAGATCCTGGTTCGCCATGCGTGCGCAAAGCGCTCCCGGCTTCTGCACTAAGCACATAAAACTGTTTGCTCCAAGCTGCCATACGAACCCGAAGTTGATTCTTTCCACGTGTCTGGGGATCCGTGCCGGCACGGCTGCCAGGGAGCGGAAGGTGCAGTGCACCTCGGTGGGGAGGTAGCAGGCGCAGGGCTGGGGGCAGCCCAGGGCGCCCTGGGGCAGCCCCAGTCCCAGCATCAGCACCACGGACAGCGCTCCGGCCACCAACCACTCCCCCATCTTGTCGCCTCCCCTCGCCTGGCTCCCCCTGCATTGTTGTGGGTGAGGGAGGAAGAAAAGGGAGAAGAAATTATTATTTTTTTTTAAACTTTTATATACTCTTTATATGCTTTAAACCACTTATATACCTAGTGATTACCTGCATTGTCCAGAAAGTCTGTAGACAATCAAGGCCAAGTTCAATTGGAAAGCCATTTTCTTTATTCCATGTAATTTTCTACTTCAGCGTCAATTTTTCCCCCCATTACTCACTTCTACTAAATACCTATTCTAAAAAAGTTATGCTCTCTCCCTATGGTAATAAATTTTATAGGCTTATTCTGTGCACAAAGAATAGTACTCATCTCATAGAAAAACTAGAAAACTCTTAGGGATAAATCCAGCTCAAGCAAATTGCCAGGGCTCCCTCTGCAGTCAATGAAAGAAAAAAAAAAGCAAGCCATAATCAGTTAAAGATGAACAGTATCAGTTATGCATTTCATCAGATAACTAGAAATAGTATAAGGGAGCTTCATTAGGTCCTGAATTGGAAAACTCACCTCACCTAGCTGCCTAATTTTCTGACAGGCTATTAACTTTTAGTAGGGTAAAATGTGGCTCAATGAATCTCATTCATAATAGATGTGGGAAATGACTGAGATAGAAAGTGAAAGAAAGAACTGGTTGGCCATAGATCTAGACTCTGTCATCATTTGCCATGGATTGCTCTGTGATGCTGGATACACTCTTACATTGCAAATTAAACCACACAGGTATTATGACTGATCAGAAATTATAAAATTAGATACTTTGATTAAAAGCACAGCACAGATCTCAGAGGATAAGTTTATAATATGTCTACCAATACTCAATTTCAGATTTTTGGAACTGTATGTCAAAGTCTGTACAACTAGAACCATGGAGAGTCATTTAAAGAAGCACAGAAAAGAAAACACAACTGTTATTGACCTTGAGCACTAGTAGTTTCTGAAAATCAAATTATTTATGCAGTCTCTTATTAACAATTAAGCACCTAACTCTGGACAAACAAGTTTAAAACATTCCTGTTCTTATTCCTACCAACAGAAGAATTAGAAAGCTTTTCAAATTAAAGCCATACAAGAATACAGGCTGCTATTAGTAACAGAAATTTAATATTCCTCCTTTTGTACAACACTGTGGCAATGACAGAAAGGCATTCGCTTGTACCAGGTATTATTAGTTCCTTTAGTTATTTGCCCATAGTATAAAAGTCAGATTTTCTTAGGTCTGCAAGCAACAAGATGCACATTTTTCCCCTACGATTACCATGTGCAAACCATTACAGTTCAAAGGAGAGGCTTGTTGGGATGAAGAGTTTTCCCAAATATCCGCGGTCAAGTTAATGAGACACTTAGCATTCTTTACGATACAAGTAGCTTGTAATTTAAGAATTTTCAGGTGCTGTTTTCCTTATATTCCCCTTAATGAAAATTCCTTCTTAAAAACAGCCTACCCATTTCGATTCCTTTTGTGAGAGGTCCCTTTCAGGACGCGTTCATTAAGGTGAAGAGGAGGCTGCAGTGACCTGTGAGGGCCTGGGGTCAGCCGGCCGGCGGGACTTACCGTGCTCAGCCCGAGGCAGACGGAGGCACGGCCGGGCCCGGCTCCCCCGGGACGCGCCGGGACCTCCGGAGCAGCTCCCACCGCGCCGCCCCGCCGCACGGGGGCGCTCTCGGCCGCCCCGCCGCTA
>VWYI01011935.1:25093-36986 GCA_013399455.1 Anthoscopus minutus
GGGGAAGGGGCGGCTGCGGGCGGGCCCGTGCCAGGGGCGGGGGGTGGGCAAAACAGGCCCCGCGGCCGGCGGGCAGGGGTCGCGGCAGTTGCGGTTTCGCGTGCGTTTGGGACCTGAAGCTTACGGAAAGTTTGTCTCTGGGACCTGGGTACATCCAGCGCTGTCGAAGTAGTCAGATGTGAGCATCTTGTGCGCTCACGCACGCGTATGCGCACGGGAGTTCAGCACATAATCCCTAAACTGGACCGAACAGTTTGGGTTTCTCTTCCATGGTGATACGGTGCTTAGAGACATGGTTTATTGGTGGGCTTGGCAGTGCAGGGTTAATGGTTGGACTCGATGATCTTGAGATCTTTTCTAGCCTTAAAGATTCTATAGTTCTTTGGTATAGGTCTCCCATCACAACACAAAGAACCAATCTGACAGTAATCCTTATACTTCATACTGGCACAATTCCACTGCAGAGACCTGCATCCTGTCTGTATGTGGGAATTTGGTCTCTGCAATCATACTCAAGGACAGACACCCCAATAAATGCATGTGAACAGAAAATCTCGGAACTGAAATAGAGAGGAAATTGCAACAACAGAGGAAAGATTGGAATCAGTAATTAACCAGATTGAATGTAGACTTGGTCATTAATTGCCTTTTACCTTTAAAATCCACCAGAGAAGCAAACTTTAGTTTAAAGTCATTAAATCATTGTCACCCCTCTTCTGAATTTCTCTCTGGTATTAGCAATTTTTCAGTACACAAAAGTAAGCCTATCTCTAGTCCAGTGAAAAATGCATAATTCAGAAGACCATGCACCAGTGTCTAATTGCTTCCACTGTGTGGTTTTTGAATATGCACAATTTTCTGTTCCCTACATAGCCAGTGTGGCAGTTTCCCTCATCTGTTCTAAAAAACCAAAGAACTCAGTCTTTCAAGGCACAAAATAGTTGCAGAAATTAGTATAGATGCATCTTGAGTCATAAGAATGCCTCTGAGTTTTGGTATGGAACTTCCAAATTCCATCTCCAAGGTAAGTAAATACAGTGAATGGCATTATGTTCAAGACTGTAAAGCTGTGGCAAGTGGTTCATCACCAAAGTAATAGAAATAATCAGAATCCTAATGGATTAACCATTTCTGACATTGAAACCTGTGAGATGTGTGATTATCAAAAGGGTGGGTGGGGAAACCTCTTCTGGTTTAGCTGTTAGGAATAAGCTCTTGTCAGAATCTGGACAAGTCATGCCTTCCAAATGCATTAATAATGTTTCACTTTTAAAAGAAAAGCTCATTACCCAAGATTTTAGCTGCAGAACCTTTTTTATGTTTTGGTGGGCAGCTTAGCTCCTCACAGCCTCTTCCTCACTCTTACCCAGTTTGATATGGGGGAGGGAATTGGAAGGGGAAAAGTTTGAAAAATCATGGGTTGAGATAAAGACAGTTTGATAGGTGAAGCGGAAGAAAAGCAAAACAAGGAATTCATTCACTACTTCCCATGGGCAGGCAGGTGTTCTGCCACCTCCAGGAAAGCTGGGCTTCATCTTGAACAAAAGTGACTTGTGAAGGCAGATGCTGTGACTCCAAACATCCCCCCTTTTTGCCTTTCTCCCCCAGCTTTATATGCTGAGCATGAGACCGTATGGTGGATATCCCTTGGATCAGTTTGGGACTGGTCCAAGGAGCATTCCCAGCTGTGTCCCCTACCAGCTCCTTGTGTGTTCCCAGCCGGCTCTCTTGGCGAGACAATGCTCACATAAAACACTCACCATGCCAGCCTTGATCAGCTGCAAGATAAAGCATCCTTGTGTTTCTCACACTGCCTTGGTCACAGCACATATAAGCTACACAGCACCATCTAAGCTACACTTAAATAAATGCCAGAATAAAATATTGCAGACATTTAGAGTTAACGTCACCAACACGATGTTCACTATCTTCGGCATAAGATTTTTTCAGCCAAGCAAAGCCAATACCAACCCAAATTGTTGTATTAACTCTGTATTAACAGTAAATGTATCAACAGTTCACAGGGTAAAACCACACTACTTTGATAACAAAGCATATCCAGCACTAATATATATGTTTACTTTACTGCAAAGTTTTACAATTTTTAAATGGAAGTTATGGGAATGAAAAGTATTAAGGACAGGATTTTTTTAACTGATGTGTAGTACTTGCAGTTAGGGAGTTAGCCATAAATATTGTCCATGATATGGAACTTACAGATGCTACATGTGCTTGGACAGCCCTGTGGTTACAGTAGTTTTTTAGTTTTTTACTTTGAGGTTTCAGCTATATTTCAAGAGGAGGCATTTACTGGTATCTCGATAGACAGCTGCTGCAGCAGTATAATTTCTCTCATGCTAGGTTTTCTGGCATCTAATGCTGTAAATGGTTGAAAAACATCTTTACAAATTGTTTCAAGTTTTTACACTCCTCATAGGGACAGGCAGAGCAAATAAATGGTGAAGGAAATCATCCATGTCACTCATATTTGCCATTTCAGCTGTGGTACCTGCTGTTTACACAGAATTTATGAAGTGGTAGGAAAATATTTCAAAGGAACAAGGGAAACAAAGTAGAAATACTTGAACTGTAGGGAGCACCAAGTGAGTTTCTGATACAGCCATTTCTGAAAGTTAGTTTGAAGGTCAAAGGCTGTTCACATGAACAAGAACCTGGTTTTTGTAGGTGGCAGCAAATGACTTTTTGACAGGACTGGAGGCAGTTAAGGGTAAGGCAATCATGAAAGTTTGAGAAATGGTATTATTAGAGAGAACTGAATTTCACTAATTGTGAAATGCCTTCATTTTGTTCAGATTGGCAGTGTTTAAAGGAAAATTCCTTCACTACTGATGTCCTTGTGGTTGGTCAGCTCACAGGCTGAGAAGTTACCTTCTAACTTCAGTAAGAGCCAGCATCAAAGCAGGCAAACTGTTTTAGCTTGCATGCTCTCTCAGAAATAAAGTTTTGGGTTTTCTAGGAGCCAGTTATCAGTTTCTTTCTTTACAGCTGCAGTGCCAGTATATTGCTGGTCTTTGCAAGGGCCCTTCTTCAGACAACTTATCTCCCCCTTGCCTTCTGGCCTTCCTCTTTGTTTTTTGGGGTTTTTTTTCCCCATGGTTTAGCTGCTCTTAAGCTGAGGGTGAATAGATTTAGATTGGATATTAAGAAGAAATTCTTCACTCTGAGTGTGATGATGCACTGGAACAGGTTGCCCAGAGAAGGTGTTGGCCCTCCATCCACAGAAGTGTTCAAGGCACAACAGTCCCATGCAGCACTACAGGCTGGAAAGCTGTCCAGAGAAAAAGGGCCTGGGGGCGCTGGTCAACACCCGGCTGGGGAACATTGGAACAAGCTGCCCAGGGAGGCAATAGAGGCACAATCCCTGGAAGTCTTCAAGAAATGACTGGATATGGCACTTAGTGCTATGGTTTATTTGGCATGGTGGTGTTTGGTCAAAGGTTGGACTTGATCATCTTGGAAGTCTTTCTCAACCTTGATGATGTGATAATTCTATTCTATGATTTTAAGGCCAGGTTTTCTCAGGCTCTGAGTAAAGTGGTCTGGTAGAAGGATGATCTTTAAGGTCCCTTCCAACCCAATCTCTTCTATTACTCTATGGTTATTTTTCTTGCCCCAGCTTCTGCTTCCTGGTATACCAAAGTGCATGTTTTATCCCGTGGTTCTTGCTGAAAGAATGTATGTGGAATTAAACTTCCAGTCTTCTTTCCTCCCCTATTATCTCTGTCCAGTGCCATCCTTCTCACAGAGATGAGTTGGGATTCTCTCTCAGTCAAGCAGCCTCATGCAGGAAGGAGAGAGAGCACTGAGATTCTGTTTATTAAAAAGGACAAATTTTTTGAAGTTGAAACAGATTTATTTTATTTGCTATGGATGAACAAAGAGGAATACACCATCACAGTCTTGCTGACGAATAAACCTGATGGACAGGTTGACTTCCCTGACAGCTGTCTCCAAAAGAGAAGAAGGAGGGGGCCCAGAAGACTGAAAGTCCCATGAGTGACATGAATGAAAAAGCAGCAGTTTTTAAATGCCTTCTGTTGGTGCTGGTAATAAATTAACTATTGCTTTTACCACTTGGCAGTAAATGGGGAATAAATTTCTGCAGATGAATTAGGACCTTGTTTAACTTACAGCAGAAAAATGAAGAGTTCTAGAAAAGTTGATGGACTACATTCAACTTTATGATGCAGAAAAACAAGCTGTTAACTTGCAGAAATAATACCCGTGTGCTGTCATGACTTGTTCACTACTTGTCTTCAGGCACTGAGTATTTGTATTGGGAGAGCGTGCTGGGTCTACTGCCAGTGTCAGTATTTCCTTTATTTACTTTTGATCTTTCATGTGTTTGAACTATAATGCCTGACAAGTTGTATCACAAACTAATTGGAGTAAATGCTGATTAACAAGAAATGAAGAAAAAATGAGAGTCAGCAGTGTGGGAGGGAAAGCAATGATAGGCTGAGACTCACTGAGGTATGCAGAAAACACAGGCAACAGAGGAGGCAGGGAGTTAGTAACAGATGGTGTTAGGGGCTGCCACAGCCTTGGTGGGCCCTCAGCTGCCATCAGCAAAGCAGAACTGTTTCTTGTGCCAGTGCAAACAAAAATGTCACATGGCTGTCCTTGCTTCCCGTGCCTTTGGGCATGTCTGGTGGGTGTCTGGAGCCCACTGGCTGTGTCTGCAGGGCAGCTCCAGACCGGGATTGCATAGCTGTGTTAGCTTGATCCCATGTCTGCCTTTGCACAGAGTTTGTTTGCTTGAGCACAGCGCTGGGCTAACACTTCTGCCCATCACAGATCTCTGGATTGACTTGCATCCGGAGACCTTTGAGCGCAGGACAGACAAGTGTTGTATACACTGCCACAGCTACACAGGACTCTTCAGTTTTCCCCAAACCAGTGTAGCCCATTTGTACCTGGCTTATCTGAGATGTGACTTGGATGAAAACCCATGGGGAAAGTTCATTCCTCTTCTTACCTTGAGAGATGCAGTGCTGCTTTACCTTTGTTCTGAATGACAAAGCAATAGGGCAGAATGGTGTAGTCTTTTAAAGTATTAACAAATGAAGGAATAAAGAGGTACTGTGATTAAAAGGATGAATGAAAGAACTACTGCAATCTGTAATGAGAGATACCACTAGAAGGAATAGGTTTAGTTTCCTCTGAGTGTGTGCCAGTATCTCTTTATTCCTCTTATTTTATTTCTGTTTTTGCAGTGAAATGTCTGGAGGATGTTTTTCTTTCAACGGCACAAGATACTTCTATCAGACTGTTAATAACCTGGGAATAATAACATAGAAACTGTTGTTGGGCATTTTCTATCCACTTCCACATCTTTGAAATGAAGCATAACAGAGCCAAATTTTCTTCTTTATCTTGCCAGCTAAAGTATTACCCAAGGAAAGAAAAATATTTCCCTCTTTTCAAAAAAAGAGCTAAAATAAAAGAGGTGATGAGCGCTTTATTTCATTTGGTTCCTTTCTTCAGCTAAGAATTCAACTTTAATAAAAGTATTTAAAAAAAGAATATGTAGCAGTGGGCAGTAAACATTGTCCACTTGAGTCTCCTTCACTTTAGTGTGCACTATATTATATGTCATTGAAAAGTTACTCCACTTACTCAGCTTTAACCTTTTCAGCCAGTATTGTTCATTTTATACTGAAGAACAACATTTCAAGTTGAAGAACAAATTCTGTCCTAAAAATGCTGCCAAACTGCTGCTCAGCTGTTCAAGTCCCTTCTGTAAATGAAACTTAGACCCAAATACTTGGCTCTTCCGTTTTAAGCTCCAAGACTTGCTACATTTTTCTTGGTGCACACTTGAAACACTGCAATATGTAGTCACTTCTCATTACCTCACTAGGAACCACATAAGATTCTTAGGCCAATTAACTTAGTCTCCTAATAACACAGGGTATACTGATGTACAGCTATTTACAGAAACTTACCAAGGTCCTCAGCAACACTAATTAGAGTTGTTTTCCCTCTTTCACTGGACGGCTATTCCACCTCCATTTTTTATCTATCCCTGCTTCTGAAAACACTCTCTTGACTGAAACAAGTGCTTCTGCTACCCTTCTTGGTATTCTCACACTATGTATTTCTGCTTAAAAAACAAATAGAGAAACACTTCAGAGCTGCTGGATTTTAGATAGCTGAAGGCAAACATTGAATTCTGAAATGGATGCCCAGTTGGCTCCGAATGCATTTCAGCACTAAGACTAGTTATGTTGAAATAGGCTTTGTATAGTTGGTGCCAGGTAATTAACAAAACTCTAGGAGTCTTAACAAAATGTACAAGAAACCCTGGAGAAATAGAGATGAGTTCTGCTCCATCTTTTAAATATTCCTATAGGCCATAAATACCTTAATGCCCTCTATAAGAACTGAACTGGATGCAGTAAAAACAATATATCATCTTAGAGGCTGGAGGATTTTAGCAATGAAGCAGCTTTTTTTATTTACTCATGTATAGATTTGCAGAATGTAATTGTTTCATATCTGAGCTGTGTAAGTAGCATAACAGTATGTGATCAAAGAGAAAATATATTTTCTTAATGCTCAGCATGTCAGGACACATAAGTGCAGATTTAGATTATGTTTTGCTGTATCTTTTGCTGCAGTTTTATAATGTTTTTAATATGCAGTATTAGACAGATATGTGTGATCTGAATGGCTAAATGAAATCCAGTGACCAGAATGTTAGAAATCAGTGTTTTTCATATGGCTGCTCTCATAAGCAGACATAGCAAAATCTAGGCTTTCTGCTACATATGACGCTTGGAGGCCAAATCTAGGAGAGGAGTTAACACAGATGTAGAACTGAGTTGAAAGTACTAGGTTAATATTTTCAAAAATATGTTCTGAAAAATGAAATAGAAATAGATTTTTTTTCTGCTGGAAAACTAGATACATTTAAAAATATTAAGGAAGAGTTACTAACACTTTATTTTATTTTCATAAAGGAAATAAAAAGTATACCTCTACTGTATCTACACTACAAAAGTTCTTAACATTTATTTGTACAGACATAGATTTGGAACTTCCAAGACCACTGGTGTGGCCATTGAATCCAGATGCAGGGATTTGGCCTTGCTTTTGTAATTGTTTCTGTGTAAACCTAAAACTATTTCAAAGTTCAGAATCTGGTTATAAAAAATGCTTCCAGAATACAATTTGGCATCTAAGTTATCAGTCAAGAAACACATTGCTAGTTTGATTTCAGTGTGGCTTATTGAACTTATAGATGTGCCTTGTGAGTTTTATCAATGCTTTCAGACATTGTAAAGATTTTAAATACTTTTGACTACACATGGAAATCACACTCTCTTATAGAATGATAGAATCATCTTTAGCTAAAAATGGAGTAAAAACTCTAATTGGTCATGAGTTTTTTTCTAAATAGTAAAGTAGTTACTTCATAGCAGGCTTGCACTAAGGGCAAATTGCAGCCTCACAATGGTCAAGTGAACATGTTTTCACCTAAAGAAAGGGAGGATTATCCAGCTTCCTCAAGGATAGCAGCTACACTGTGAATAGTTAATGACATAAGGTGCTGATTCCAGTTATAGAATGGAATATTGGCTTCCATCTTTTTCAGCTCATTCAGATAAACTGAGCCAACCCCAGCAGGCTTCTCTTGTGTCAGCTTGTTTGAAGACTGCATGAAGAATAACTTCTCCACACTTAGGGAATGTGAAAATTTTGTCAAAAGCTTGTCAAGATCTTTTATAGATTATAGAGCCAAAACAATGCAGGGGCATGGAGCTAGCTCTGTGCCAAGGGTAAAAAATCAACCCTACAGGCAGTGAAGTCTCTTTTAATCAGAATCTTGCCTCTTTTCAGTGGTAGTTAAGTCAGGTGGTGAAGCCCACTTGGCCTGCTGAATTGCTTCCTCTTGGCACACACTAAGTTGCACCTGGAGCAAAGAAGGAGATTTCTGGTATGTTGTATTTTATGACCTCTAGCTACTGAAACAATAATGTAAAAATATTTTTAAGTCACCTTATTGAATGTGGCTGACCAATAAACCCTTAGAATGAAGGAAGGTGCAAAGACAGGCAAGGGCAATGCTACTGTGAAATTCAGAAAATAATGCAAGGGAAGACTGACCTCAGATGTTGCAAAGAGACTGACTTTATCTCAACACAAAAGAGGACTAGCCTTCGATTTAGATAACCAGCTATCAACTGTTGAGTGTGTCAAGCTTCCTGAGTTCCTTAAAAGAATGTGAATGACTTCCTGATTTAGGCAGACCAGCATGGGGGAGTAGATACACAGCTCAGCCCAACAGAGTATATAAACTAGACAGCTAGGAAAATAATTTGGAAGGGAGGAATGGGCTTGACCTGTGGGCCTAGTCAGTTTTAGCTGTGAAATAAAATTACGCCACATCTTGTGACTATCAAGTATAGGAGTCAGTTATGAACAGCCCTGTCTGCCAAACAGGCTCATTGTAATTTTAAATTTTCTAAGAATTGCTTCTTTCTAATGAGTTTTGGGGTTTTTTTTAAGGAAGAGCAAATAAAGAATTGATGGATTTTGACCTGATATCAAAGTTTCTTGCTTGGAGCAGGGGTCCCTAGCATTAGTGTTCTCCAGTTTGTGAGACTGAAAGGAGTTCCATGCTGCCTCCCAGGGATCAAATAATCTCTGCCATGTTAAAATTTATGAAGGGAAGTTAGATGTGTTATGGTGTCCCCATAGTGGAAAATAATTTGGCCAAAGCTTTTAAGTAACATTTAGACATTCAGATAAAAGTTAAACCCATTTTTTAAGGTTCATTTCCACTTTGAACTAAGGAAATCTTTGGACTTCAGCTTTTTTTGAAAACCAGATACACGACATTTTGGATTGGAAGCTTCGCACCATATATCTGAAGCTGTGGATTTTTCTTTGCAGCTGATATTTTAGGTGTTTGGTTGTCTTTGATTCTAACAGAAATACAATTTCTATGATGTAGGTATTAAACAGTCTGGTCTCAGTTGGAAAAAAAACTGAGGCTGTCTGAATGAAGTTGTTTTGTGAAAAAATTTACTGATGGCAATAACAGACAATTTAAATGCAGTGAGTCCATAGAAAGCACATGTTAATAAGAATCTGGTCCTGTGTCCATTCAAGTTTGTGGCATAATTATCAGCCACTTAGGTAAGCCAGATTCATAGCTATGAATCTGCCAATTCTTTTTCTCAATAGAAATGCATTTAATATGAAGGAAATTAACTAAGCAATTTAGTTTTTACTGCAAATGGAAGGTAGAAGATATATTACAATAATGTTAGAAATAGACATCTAATATAACTTTAAAGAGCAGAGTATCATTTGTCTTGCCTTTGCTACCTTATCCTGTTCTGTCCTGTCCTATCCTACAGCAAACTCCCTTCTTCATGTGCAGACTTTGAAGCTTACTCTGCTTTTTGGCTTGACCAATGCTGCCAGCTACATGTCTTTTCCATCTGATAGAGAGCACCACAGAACAGAGATTATCTGCAAAAGTAGATGCTGTGAAAGCAAAATGTGAAAATAAAATGAAAAAAAGTATTTCTCAGTCTTTTTGAACACACAGTCATGACTTTTCTGCCAAATGTCCTCCCTTTAGGAGAATAAGACTGAGATGAAAGTCCTGAATGGGTGTACCTGTATCAAACATTGAACCTTGTCTGTTCCAAGATAGTTTTTTTAGAAGACTGGAAAGACGGGAATGTTTTAAATATATTAATCTATTTGCCCAAGAATGTTAGAAACAGGCAGCACACAATGCTCTGTGGTTTTTAATGAGAAGCATGTTCTGGTGGCATCACATCTCTGGGGCTTGGGTCTATGGCAACAGGGTCTCCCTTGAGGCTTCTACTCTTAGCCTGGGGTGCAAATTTTTATTGCCCAAACGCTGACCGTCTAGATAGCTATTTTGAATAGGAGATCTGATAATCAAAGCAGATTGGTTACAGCTAAATTTTGCTGTGAAGGGTGTGTTATCCTTCTTTTCCCCCTCCTTCACTGAAATTCACATACAGGATACATTCATGAGCAGCTGGAGGCACTTATGCATCTGTTTCGCCCATGCCCTGGGACAGCCAGATGGAGAAACCTGGAATTAAAAGCCAGTGCACGTTAGCTCATGCCCAGCACTATGCTAACACAGTTGTTTTCTAAATTTATGCAACCACGTTAAAGACTGGGAGGTCTGGGCACACATCCCCCGGGGAGGCAGGCTTGTGGCTTCATGACAAAAATCACCTTTATGCCTTGAGGATCAACTCTGACAGGATTACTGTGCTAGAACAGGACACTCAACTTTGGTCTGGTTTATGGGCATAAGAGGCAGATTTATAAGTGCTGCTTTCCCTTTTGCCTTTTCAGTTTTTACATATGCTTCTTTCTAAGCCATGACACTAATTGCTTTGGGACAGTTTTCATCAAGCAAAAGGACACATTTCAAAGATAGTCTATAGCTTTTTGACCCAGCTAGAATGAAAGGGTCCATGGGCCCCTCATGATAGAGCAGCTTGAGATACCTTTGCGTGCTGATTGTACAAATATTATAATTTAATTAAATGACATTAATGTTCATGTCTTGTAGAAGATTTTGTGCCATTTAAAATGATTCAATTACGTACTAATTTGGAATTTTTCTATTGTTTACTTATTGTATCTTAGAGTAATCCTACCTCTTGCCCTGAAGATTATCATATTTATAAAAAAACATAACTGCAGTTTAATTTGCAAACAGAATGATAAATTTATTATAATTCTGTTATAAAGTTCTGAAAATAATAGAGTTTCTATAATAGAAAAAATGGCACAACGTTTTCCATTTAAGCTCCTTTTGGGCTAGCCAGAATCAGCATAGAACAAATGAGCCTAATAAAAATGCTTTTAGGTTTGTTTGCATTATATGCTGTTCACTTACAAATTCATTAATTCTGTGATTCTATTACAAGCACCAGATTGAAAGATTCTCAGTTTCTTATACAGTGGCTTAAATGGTTGACTCAACCTAAAATTAGTAAAATGTCATTCCCAGATAGTGACTGAAAAAAAATAAAGCTAAATATGAGTATAAATATCAGTATAAATAAATTCTCTGTCTCAGAGATTTCAGTTGTGTCACATTTTTTATATGTGAACAGTTTCTGCAGTTTCTGAAACTATTTCAGCACCTAGAATCTGAAATGGCTCTCCTGGGAGACAGGGCAATGGGATGGGCAGTAAATAAAATACGAACATTTGATAAGAAACAAAATCATTACCAAATGGATGCTCTATGATGGGTGTGAATTATGATATAGTACTCAAGTTAAATCTTCCACCCATGTATAATCTCAACTATTTTTACACATGCCAGTTTATAATAGCTGTTTAAATTTCCTATGGTTCTGCCTGATTTAGGCATTCATTCACAGAAAACAGCTGAGACATTAATAACTGGAGGAAGACTTTCTTTTCAGACCTCAGGATACAATATGTTTTTGTTGCTTCCATTCCATAAGCCAGGGAAACTGATTGTCTTTTTTTTCATAACACACATTCACTCTTTTTCTTCTTTATCTCTCAGTGTAAAAATATCCACACATACATATGTTTGTGAATAAAAGTGTATATGTTCCACATATTTTGTAAAATACATGATTTTCAACAAAACACAATAAAAATATATAATGTGAACCAAGACTGAAAAACAGGCAATAAAAATATTTTCACAATGGGTAGACTGAGTAGGAGTATGAAGACGATATCACTCATTAGGGCAACTGTAACTACCAACTCTGCATTTTCTTTAAAATTACTTTGGCAATAGTACAGCAATATTTACTTAAATTAGATAACTTGTCAAATGAATCATCCCCAGCATGATCTCTATCTCAAGCTGTTT
>VWYI01011936.1:0-72068 GCA_013399455.1 Anthoscopus minutus
ATATTAGTTTTACACATTGACTATAAAACATCTTCGTAAAGATGAAAGTCCATTTAAACTTTTCTAAAATCTTTCGGGTTTTTTGCAAACCATGTCATGAATTGCAAACAAATACATGACCAGTTCAATATCTCCCAAGTCACACTTTCATTTTCTCCAAACCTGTGGGTTTTGATGAACTTTCTCTCTGTGAAACAGTTTTGATCAGCTCTACTTCCTATCCAAGATGGTCATGATTTTATCATGGATGAAAATGAGACTTCAGTCAGGTTCCGGTGCTGTAACCAATGAAAAATAGTTTTTCTAAATTGTCTAGTAAGTTTATTTCCCTCTAAACTATTTGAGATGTACCAGCCAAAAGAAATAATGGAGTTTTCAAACATCAAATCTGAAGTGCTTCCTTAGGTATTCAGTGATTTTTTAATGTATTTTAAGTAACCACCTTAGAAAAAGTCAGGGAACAGAATAATACATATTATTCTCTCAATTTTCTGCAGTGTTAGGCTTTTTGTTGATACATCACATCTATGTATTTCAATGCCAAACCAGAGCTCAGCTATTAAAAGTGCTTTTAGTTTTCGTTTTTGAATAGGATTATTAGCCTGCTTTACTACCCATTATGGCTGTAATGGGTTCTCAGATGAATTTTAGTGCAAATTAAAATCAAGATGAAATCTACCAATATTCTTTTCATGTGCTATAAATGCATTTGTGAGCTGTACTGTGTTGATTTTTCAACAGAACCCTGTTTTTCCACGGGCAGTTTCTTCTCCTGGGTTTGATGATCATAATGATAATAAATGTAATATGCTATTAATATAAGTTTATATGCTGGGCTTGATTCTACAGTCCTACAATTGTATACTTTTATAAAACCAAGGGATTTTATAATTTCATTAACTATTTAACTGTAGCCTGTTTTGGGGAACAAGAATAATACATAAAAAGTCAGATAACTAAAACACTAAATACATTTGTAAACCTTCAAATATTGCTGTTTCTGAAAAGCTTTTCTTCTAGACATTCTGAGACATTACACCCCTCGGGGACAGAGGTTACAAGAAAGCTGATGTCTGAGGGGTATTACAAAATTAAATACAGAACCATTTCAGCTGGTACATGTTTATGATCAAATTAGCCCAGCTTTTCTTTTGGTAAGTGTTGAGTGGAGAACTTGGACTGAATTCAGATCCCAAACAGAAATGAGATCTTGAACTAGGGTAAATATGTTTCAGATGGCAATTTCTACTACTGATCCCATGGAAAAGATCTTGAATAAAAAATTGTTTAAAAGTTGGGATTCTAATCTGTGTGGGTGTTCTTAGATTAATTTCTAATGATATTTTAAAAGTAGAAAGCTCCCATCTTTCACACCGGAGGAATGCAAGGAGCTGATGATGCCAATGAAGCTGCCTGCTCAGCTCTTATTGAGCATCCACCAGTATTTTCTGTAGGATCTTTTCTGCCCTTTTCATAAGCAGTTTGTTGTGATCTTCTTTTCCTATTGCTTTGGAAACCCTGTAGGTTTCCAGTAGAGTATTTTTATGAGGTGAAGGAATTCTGGTGTGGAGCCTTGCTCTCAACTGCATTCTCCTGCCTGAATCAGCGAGAGCTTGGTCTGGCTCTTCAAAGTGTAAAATATAAGTAAATGTTTACTGAAATCTACAGAATTTCTCAATGTAGCTAAAGTTCATAGTAAACATACTCTGTGTGTAGGCTCTTTGGTCCTACCCTTGTCAGAATAAAGTGACCTGGGCTGCTCTAGGATTCCTGTGATCCATGGATGCCAGAGGGTGAAGTTGCATTTCAAGACTGGAAGGTATATTATTGTTATATAATTGCTTCATGGTTTGATGGCATTTTTAATAACATTAAGGCATAGATGCATAGCTGCGTTAGCTGAGATTGTCTAAATACCAAGAAAAATAAAATACCAAGAAAAATACTATCGAGATAGCACTGCAGATAGGGCAAAGAAGGGAAGTGCTGTTTCTAGGAATATGATAACACATAAGTTGAGTTATTACAATACCCTGATGAATAGTAGAAGTGGATGAGCCGAGTCATAAATTTGTTGAAGATCTGTGCTCTTTCCTCAACAATAGCCATCTCCTGGGAGGTATCAGAAGATGCCAGGCTGGCCCATGGCCATCTAGTTCCTCCAGAGGCAATAGACCAAGCAGACAAGAAAAGTCTCAGTCTGTTCCAGACTGCATTCACCTGCAGTTTCAGAGCTCACTGCTTCCCTGTCCATCCTTCCAAAGAAGTGGAGATACAGGAAACATCAAGCAGCATGGAGCAGGCTGCAAATCTCCCCATGCTTTTTATATGCCATGTGCTGCAGAGGTAAATATTTCTTGCTGCCTTTCCCCCAAATGTAAACCTGAGAAGACCAACTTCTGCTTCATCTTTATGGGGACATAAAACATTTCAGAAGCTCATACTGCACAGAAGTATAAAAAACAAATTTGTCAGTGTAATTCAAGAAGAAGTGAAGCATAAAGGTGGCATTTGAGCAAAAGTGTGGAAGTTTCCAGGCAAAGCCTGGCAGTGGACTACTGGGGGGTCTCCATACCCAAAAGAAGACATTTCAATTTTTAATTTTTTTTTGCAAATGGAAATGAGAAGGTTCTCGACCTGGTGACTGGTTGGATGCATAATTAAAAGATAATATCATTCATAATGGAAGAATAAAATTGAACAGTAGATTTTTAAATTACTTTAGGATCAAAGTATTACTTGGTACCTCACAGAGATGCATCTGAAATAATGATAACTGAGCTTGCTATGCAGAACAGATGCAACCTACATCTTTGATAAGTGGACTCAAAACAACCACAGAAATTGTTATTTTCTGCTAAGAGGAAAAAGGTCACTTCTGCTGCCAGCAATTTGATTCAAATACCTAGTTTCACCTGGTGGCCTGCACTGCCAGCTCCTCCAACCATCAGAATGAGGCTATTAAAAAGAATTGAATAAAAAAATTAATAATTTCATGGGCTGGTTTTCCTGCCATGAAAATAGGATTAGGTATTGCTCAGTACCTGGGCTTCATGACTTCTGTATGTGTGTGCTGTCCCTCTGTCTGGTGGTGGCAGTGGCAGAGGATATGTGGTCTCAGAAGAGAGTGCTGAGCTTGGTATGTGTTACTCCTACCCTCTAGAGCTCCCTGCCTGCTCCACAGGCAAACCTGCTCATGGTGTGTGCCTCCCTCTGCAGCAATTTTTGTTTCTAGCCCTCCAGCTCCTGGCTTTAGCTGCCATATTGTCATGGACTTACTGTGTTGCTCCTGTACATCACACACCAGCACAGCGCTGTGGAGCCACAAGCCTTCCTTGGAGCACAGGAAAATTAAAGGGAGTTTGTTTCAGAGGGTTCTTGCTGCTGTGTCCATGCACTTGGCAGACAAAAGGCCATTTTCTCCAGCTTCATTTCTGCACATCTTGCTTCCAGATGCTGGTAGGGAGTCTATGACTTGCCTGCTCTATTCTCTCATTTTTCACTTTCTCTGGTGCAAATCCCCCAGTTTTCAGGTCTAATTTGGATCTTTTAATGGCTACTGACTGATAGCTATGCCATTCCTTTCACAAACCAGGAGATTTTTCTTGTCCTCCATATTGCAAGCTTTCTGAGACCAATCCTGTTTGGTTTTTTTTTCAGTTGCTTTTCCTTTTACATCTGTGGGAAAGGGATAATACCTTCCCTTGATTCTGTCTTGGAAAATGATATAATCTGGGCATGGTACCACAATGGTACATTTTGGTCTCAGCAAAATGTTCCTGTTGTGCTTTCTAATCCAAACAGTTTGTGCTATATATGTGAATGCAACTAAGGGTATAATCCTGTCTGACCATAGCTCTGGTTGTAGCTGGTGACTTTTTGGAAAATCTCATTAGCTTGCTGTAGATAGGAGGCTTAATAGATCACAGATGACAAATATAATTTTAAAGTGTGCTGTGTGAAATCCCTAGCAGTAAATTGTGTGTGTGAGAAAGAGATATCCTTGTTACTGCAGTGCATAGTGCTGCTTTGCTTCAGTGTGTCTGGAACATTTTAGGACAGAAACACATTTTAGCAGATCTCTGGACCAACCTATTCAGAAAGTATAAGAAATGAACCTTGAAAGTGCAAAGACTGGATCCAGCCTTTACTCTCACTTGCTCCAGTCCAGCCCTGAAGGTAATCATTCCCAAACTGATGTGTTCATTTTCTTTCTGAAATCTAATAGACTTTTCCACTCCCATAGTTGTTTTTCTCATGACAGCTTCTCCCAGCAAATAGCCACTTCCTTCTCCATCAGAGAGGCTCCTTCCCTTGTGCTGGAATTGTCTCCAGGCAGTTTCCCCATCTGCTTTTCCCTTCCTGTAAACGTCTGCTGGAGGTAATGTAGGTGCTGGAGGGCAGATGCAGTGTAGCCTTTCTTGTTCTATTCTCTTACAATTTGAAGCAGAAGACTTTTGGATTTCTATCTTGTTAAATAAAAACAAAAACAAACTAGGCTAGGACTCCTCAAAGGGAAAAAAGTTTTTAACAGTAGCATTCTAAATCTGATTTTCTATTAAGTAGGGTATATCCAGGGCATATTGAATGTTAATGATATCTAACATTAAATCTTTATATTTTCTGGATTTATGTAGTAAAGTAACATGTATTGTGTAACGGCCTTTTCATTAATTGTAGTAAATAAATTTGAACTAATGGAAGACACATTTGTAGACTGAGTTTGTTCTTCAATTGTTTGCTTAAGCAGGTGCTTAAATGCTCCACATTTTCTGTCTCAGGAAGAATGATATACTGCAAACTTTAAAGGCCTTTTCAACTCAAGGTTAGGGAAGAGTCTGTTTATCATGTTTTATCAGAAGCAGAGAGTACCCAGGGGATGGGGAAACTGAGCCTGTTATATGGTTTGAGCATAAAACGTGAGGGCAGCACCAGTCAGTCATGATTTAGGAGTGAATGAACAGGTATAGAATAAATTGTCTAGCTGGTGCAACGAACAGAATTTCTAAATCCCTGATCAAATATATTTGACCTTGGTGATCATGGCTAATACCTAGCAATAAGGTGTTCCTCAGTGTGTGAAGGTGGCTTTTGAAAGCACTGTGGCAATGCCACTTCTCTTCCTCCTGTGGAGAAAGTCTCCTGCTCCAGAGCCCAGCTCTGAGCCCCTGCTCACATCAAGCCTGGCACTGGGCAGAATCACAAGCTCTTGTCTTGTTGCAGGATATAGTCCTGGTTGATATGAGGTCTTTATTGTCCTCTTGTATCCTCCAAAAAGAAAAAAACTGCAGGGTACAGGTGGTGTTGTTTTAGGAGGCCGATGGATGCAAATTGAAACAGGCTTTTTTACATTATTAACTTGGAAAATTACTCCTTTTTTGGTGGGCAGAGAGTCTTTAGTGAATGAGGAAGAATGTTACAATCAGGAAGAAACACAGGCTCTTCTTTAATCTTTTTCATCTTTGGAAAGTGGAAAACCTACTGAGAGGTTTTGCTGTTGCTTTGGATCCTCTCTACATATTTTGGAATGGCATGGAGCAAGAAAGTACAGGTTGAATGTAAATGTGCTGTGTCTGTAATTATGAGACAGAACCTCACTCAGATGCCAGCAGGCTTTGTCTCCTCTTCCATCTGCTTCAAGAGAGATGAAATAACCAAATGCTTTTTAAAACCTCTAATAAGGTCACAAACCAGCGCTGAATGTGCAGGATCTGCTGGGGGCCACTGGAGAAACAATAATAAATACACTGCCCCTCTCTATGCATCCCTCAAAATGAGGTCAGCGAGGCTCATAATGCATTCAGCTTTGAGCACCTGCATGTCTCATGGAGGTGTAAACCCTGTGTGTGCCAGCCAGAGACTCACTGCTTTGGGTCCTGGAGGACTGAGGTGTTCACCATAAAGGTTTTGAGAAGAATTATAAGGATGAGCTGTGCAGACAACATGCCAGCTCTTCTGAAGACTGAAGTGTCTTTCCCCAGAAGGGATAGGATCATCTGGCATCCCCAGGCAGGAGTAAGCCTCTCCCCCTCCACACACAAGGAAGAGAAATATAATCTGCAATGCTCCTTTGTGTGAGGAAGGAACTGCCAAGAAACACGTGAACTCCAGAACTGGGCTGAATGTTTGTATTTTTCCAAGCTTTTGTATAAAAAATATTCACTGAAGTCTAGAGAAGACGCTCACAGACTTTAGTTAGTCTTTGAATGAGTCCTTACTTTCCTTCTACTTTTTTTTTAGCTGTGTAATATTTATTCCAAAGATGCTCAGCCAAAACACCAAAGTTTAATAGCAACATTTTGTTTCATATGGGCAATTCCACCTGGAGCTCAGTAAACATGATTACTGCTTGCAGCAAGAAACGGAAAAGGAAGCAACTTGCTGACTTTCCCATGTATTTGTGCTTTTAGAAAAATAAATATTTTCTGCTTCACGAACATGCTGAATGAAATGCATGTCTCATTTATCACTTAAATAGTAATAACTGTGCCCACTGCATGCTGCAGGCTGGGTTCTGACAGAGGTGGATTGACAGTGTTTGCTCAGCGGAAGCAAGAAACAGATCAATAACTGAAAGTAGCCTGGGGGGCTGGAGGTGTGACAAGTGAACCATGGTTTCAGAGTCTTGCTGGGACCCTTATTAAACTCATTTGTAGGTATGAAAGCAACTGTTGCCTCATCGTGTTAAAGGTGGCTGCAAGTATTGGTCTGAAGCTGGCTTGAATCTTCTCTGCACCCCAGCGGAACGTGGCTGCTCTTTTGGAAGCCCAGGCAGCAGTGAAATGTAAAATGTAATTAAGAAAAAAGTGTTTTGTTTGGTTTTTGTTTCATTTGCTGTGACTGTTTATTTGTCAGTGATGATCTGCACTCCACTTTCTGAGAGAGGAAGGAAAATCAGATCACAGGATATGCTGAGTCGAAAGGGATGTTTACCTATTCTCCCCTCCTCCTTCTCTCCTGTTACTCCCCGCTAAGGGATGGCAGTGGACCTCCTGGGGGAAGGAAATAGCTAGTTCCTTCTTGTTGCTTTGCTGGAAGGAGTGATAACAAAAGCTTGCCTTGCCTTATAGCCAGCTGAATGCGGGAGCTGGCTGTCAGGAGAAACAGTTCACTCTTTTTGGGAAGCAATGAGTCAGATTCCCACTTTTTCCCTGTTTAGGGCTGCCACAGGAGGTGACCACGCTCAGGCCATGGCTGCTGTTCTTTGGCAAGAAGTGCCTCTAAAGTCACAGGCAGATCTTAGAAATGTTTTCCTTGTCTTCCAGGCTAGAGGAGGAGGAGTGTCACCCATCTGGAGGTCAGACACGCCGGCAAACTTCTAGGCTTGAGTGCCAGGTGCACGTTCTCCTTTTCCATCAGACTGTGGGGGCAGGGATGAGGCCACTGGCAGGGAAAGAGCCACGTTTCGGGGGAGATGCGAGGTGCTGCCACAGGCTCTGTGTGGGCAGAGCGCGGCCGTCTCTCGCGCTTTTGGGTGGAGGTGCCTCGTCCTTCTGGAAAGGCTGCTGTGCTGTCTGGCACTCAGCGTGCTGGAACGAAGCACAGACTGCTCCCAAATGCCTCCCTCCAGCAGGTGGATCAGAAAGGGTGCTGGCCTCACTTTCATGGCTTGCTTTTTGGCAATGACTTCTTTTGAAAAGTAACAAGTGACTCTCTAAGGAACTAATTTGCCAATGCCCAATATTAGCTACTTGCTCCATCTCTAGTTAGGCGTCATTTCGATAAGGATCATTATGGGTAGGGTAGAGACTCAAGGGGAGTAAGGCCTTTAGCATCGATTATATCTTACAATTTAAGAGCTCATTTTGCCTGCTTCTACCTAAGGAAACAGACTTGAAATGCTCTACACAGAATGGTTTCAACTGCTTTTTATTCTAGGGAATATGGGGTGACAGACGTCGATCAGCCAATAGGAAAGCCATGGATGTGTCTCTAAAAGCAGGTGACAGGAACATCTCTGGGTTGTGTGCATTAGCAGGAAAGAACCTCTCTTGGCTGGGGTAGCTGTTTCATCTCGTGGGATGCCTCCTGCTTGCACCCAAGCCTTGAGGATTCTGTGAGTTCTTGGATAAGAGCGTGGCTGCTCTCTGCTAGCTGGAACCACAATGCCTCAATTACTGCCTTGCTCTCTGTGACATCTGTGACTTGAGATGATCTAGACCATGCACAAAAACCCACTGTGCCAGTTATGTGAAGAAAGGGAGGTGAGAAGGATCTGACTGCAGATTTTGCAAAGATCGTTTTATTTTTGCAGAATCTGCTTCAGAGCACACACAGATACTCTGTCACAAAAGGTTACACTTGCAAAAGCACTTAATTCCATAGGGTTTAGATATTGATTTAAATTGGAGTCACACAGGCATGAACTTTGAAAATATAAAGGAAAAATTAGACTAGGAGTCACACCTCGAAGAAAAAGAAATCAAATACAGTGCAATTTGAAGATGACCCAGAAAAGAGAACAGCTAGTTTTGATTTAAATGAACAAATATTTTTCAAAAGAAAAAAAAATTGAAAGCCATAAAATTTTGCACACCTAAAGATTTTGTTCAGTGAATATCTCTGCGTCAATATAGAAATAACTTATCCACAGCTAAGATGGAAAGTAAAAGGGAGGAAATGGCAAGGAGAAACCAAATTTCACTCTAGTGTTGGAGTCATCAAATGCATGCTGGATACACTGGAGAAATAGCACAAAATGTCTGATCCCTAGGTTTTAGTGACTGTCTAAACAGGTTTGAATTGACATGTAAAAGAGGTTCCATTGGTGGTTTTAGAATGTGCATGCAGGTACAGGTAGGAATATATGCATACCTGTATCTTAACTTTTGCATACATAAAAATAGGATAATGATATACTGTACCCAAAATATTGTTATATCTTAGTGATTATCATATCCTTAATTCATTTAAAAGTATAGTTTAGCTTAGTGTGTAGAAATTCATAGAAGTTCAAAAGAAAAATGAAATTAATAAAGCTTTGTATTCTAGGCGATAAATGCATTTTTCACTTACCATTTTATAATGGTATAACTTAGAGGTGGAGCATCTTAACCAAAAAAAGGTATGAAAAAGTATTAAACTTTCATCTATGAAGGAAGGGAGGTGGATGACACTAATCAATGTGTTCTTTACAAAACTGAGAAGAAGCACTTTTTATACAGAAGTCATTACGTGTCTGCAGTTATTAATGCAATCAGTGCTGCAGCTTTATTACACCTGATTCTGTATATCTGTATTTCTATTGATTTCTGGTAAGTGAAAGTTTTTAACTTTACTAAAAACATAAATAGCTCACCAAATTTCACAGAGTTGTTCTCCATTATCTTAACTCTTCTTTTGCTGGATTTAAGAAATGGAATATTTTTTTTCCTACAGGATTGCCAACTATTTTTCATGAAAGAATTTTCACAATGGCATTTACATTGTATTCTGTTTCCTAAATTTTACATTTTTCCTTATAGAGGTATTTTAGATGCTGCTTTCTTTTTTATTTTTTTTTATTTCAGGATACTGAAGGACAATTCCAAATGAGAAGTAGTCTTATTTAAGTAGATTTAAAAAGGAAAAAATTAGAATTTATTTCTCTACAGAAACAATCTATACAAGCTATAGAGTCCTAAATCATATTTTCTAGATTGCTTCAGCTACTAGGGTGTTTTTGCCTTGATTATTTAAAATGGTCACAAACCAATGCAAACATTATATTACAGAAAAATATTTTAGTAGGAGAAAAAAAATTAATGGCTGCATACATTGTACATCTGTGTATTGAATCATAATTTACTCTAGTAATTAGTTTTCAAAATAGAGCCAGTAAGATGGATAAATGAGCAAAGTAAGATTATTTGATCTGCCAACCCTCATGTTATTTTAATTTACAAGATATTTTTGGGAGGAATATTTGGTGAAATTCTATTTCTGAAGGTTAATTCAGCAGAATACATCTGATAGAGAGAAAAAAAGAAATTTTCTCCTTTAGAATTGACAAACTTCATGTGGAAGGTTGTCTTATTTTCTTTCGCTTGGTATTAATAATCTAGAGATTTTCTTTCTGTTTTAGTGGGGTGGGCAAAGAATCTGTCGCTAAGTTTACATGGCAGAGGTTATAAATCTCTTTCTTGTTTAACCTTTGCCAAACTTCAGAATCATGGAGGTGAAATGTTCTGTGCCTAAGGCCTCATGGAGGTTGTTCCTAACATCAGTTGCTAATGAATCAAAAGGATGCCATCAAATGCATTTGCTTGTGCCTTCACATCATCACACTAAAGACACAGTCTTTGCTTTTGTGTCTTCTTAATATGCAAATTTTGGCAAGAGAATTCATTTCCTCTAGTCTGAAGAGATTTTTTCTCTTTTTCAGGGAAGAGTTAGCTGAGAACTACTTAATGTAAATCAGTGTGATTCCACTGATTCGCTAATTAAAACAAAGCGAAGCTACTTCCCCACCTTAATTATTTATACTTTATTATCCATTATAGCTATGAATATTGTGGAATTAATGATGCTTTTCTAATTTATATCAGAATGGGCATGATATACTGCCCAATATATGTAACCTAATTGGTACAGAGAGAATGTTGCTCCCTTTAAGCACAGGTAGATTTCTTCTGTGCAATTCATTAAAATACATGGGATGACCCCCTACTTCCTATAGGACCCCATTTACCAGGCATTATTAAGAGGAAGCTCCACATGAGTGGTTTAACTCAAAAGGCAGAACTTGTTGTTCTCTGCCCAAAATAATTCCAACTTCTGCACACTTGTGAGAGAGCGAGCGTGAGTGTGTGTGCACATGTGCAGGTGAGGAGACGTGAGAGGAGAGATGAAAGAGAGGGACCTGCAATTAATTTGAACACAGTTGTTATAGGAAATGCAAGGACTCATTTTTCCTCAACAAACATATTGTCAGAGGCAAGTTATCCTAAAAAACCCCAGTATCAATTATGCAGGCTACTAAACCAAACACACGCCTCTGACCTTTTCGGTGCCTCCGTATTGCAATCAATATTTTATGGCTGTGATTTCCACAGGCCTTCAGAGCGACTCTGTAGGGACTCAACTGAATTATGGATACAATGATGAAGAGTTTGGACTCTATTTCACATGTCCCTGACCTGTGTATTAGATATTTCACTTTGCTTCCCCTGTACAGAATTGGGCTCCATATATTATATTCATTAGCCATTGTAAACCCCTGCTCTATATCTCATGGACTGAGAGGAAATAAAACAGCAGTTTAGGAAAGAGGTTGGGTCAGAAGAGAAAAATTCTGTTAGACAACATGATTCCATTCACTTCTGCAGGATAATTATAAGTATTTGCCTTGTAGGACAATTTTTTTGCAGATACATTTAAACATTCAATTAATTAAACTGTAAATTAATAAACTTATCTCCTACTATTTATTAGTATAATTAAGAGTATGGAGGGAACAGAATAAAAAAAGGGAAATAATGGAATTAAGAATGATTTTTTAGAAAGGATGGTTTAATGGAGACACGAATCTCTGTTCCACTTCTGCTCTGCTGCCGAGACTCCAAATAACTACTGAATTACCCTACTTTAAGGTGGATGTAGCAATCTTTATGTTCCAGGTATTTGGATTCTAAGTGTTTTAGGGCACATTTGTCTTGGGCAAATGCCTGTAAAAACCAAGATAATTGCATCCTCTTTTGGGACCCCAACAAGAAACCTATGATGATTTTTTTCGTTTCCCTCTTCTCTAGGTGCTTAGTGGAACTCTCAGAGACATTTTTCAAAATTTCTATGGCCATTATAATAGGGAGGAATCAGATGAATTTAGAAAGTTTCTTGTTTAAAAGAAAAAAGAGAAACAATTCATCTGGTGCCTTTTCCTCCTCATTTGTTGTGGTGTTAGTATGGAACAGGGCAGTCAAAGAGGCTGGATGTGCTCTTGTTCTGTCTGCTCTCTGGGCCAGGTTGGACTTGATTATTTCCATTCTCACTTCCTTTAGCCAATTTAACGGCTATTTGCCATAGCCAGCTCCACTCCTTTGGCGTTATCTCACCTTTGAGATGTTTTTTGCCACCTATTACGCTGTTTTTGATCTATGACTGATGTGATGTTAGAAATGAAAAAGAAGTGTCAAGCTACCAGAAGGAGAGAGACATCCAGAAACCTGAGTAGTTTTCAGTAGTTTTTCTACATCTTCTGGGAAATATCTCTTCCCTTATTTTTCTTTTAAGATATGCTTGAATAAAGCTTGACTTGTTCAGACCAGACTTTTCTGAGGCTTGTTGCTTTGGTTCTTTCTTTTTTTCATTTTCCCCTTTTTTTTTTATGATTTACAAGCACTTGTGTTGTTTGTATAGTGTTCATACATGATGTTGGAGCTGTTGTCTAACTCATGTAGCTCTGATTGCTATATTCCCTTGGCTCTGGAATTTTTAGCAAGATTTAACTTTCTCAGGTTCCCTACTATAATTAAGGCAAGTCAGCCTTGTGGAAGGGAGCTGAATGGCTTTTTTCTAGCTTTGAAGGGCAGAATGAGGGCAATTTGTAGGATTCTAAAGTTGCTCTGATATCTGTAATGTTTCCAAGACAACTTGGAGGTTTTCTGGAATTTCCTTTAAAAGCTGTGGAAGGAGAAGTAAAGAGTACCAGCAAATACTTTCCTATATTAATTTTTTTGAACCCTGGGGACCCTAAAATGAGTTTTTATAGGAATTGAGAGATTGAATGAGGAACTCCAGTGCTTGTTTAAATGCTGGATTGAAAACTTTTTTGGTTTACATATTTAAAGAAATTAAACAAGGGTAGCATAATTTGACAACACCTTTTGTCATGTTAAAACACTTGGTTGACCCCTGAAATGCTTTTTTCATATCACTTTTGAAACCTTACTTCTTGTAAAGTAAGTAAATACTGACAAATATCTTACAGAGGTATTTGACTACATGGTTTAAAACCCATAAACATAAATGAGAAATAGAACCAAAGTTTATATGTAGATGTAGGGTGATGGGGTGATTGAAGAAGTCCAATTATTGATTGTAAATGCTGAGGTCAAGACTGGTGCCAGCACCTTTCCATGTGCTCATGAACAAGGATGATCAGAGAATGTCTTTGCCTGAGTGGGACTGGTGAGAGTTCCTATCCCCTACCATTTAAAGAATAATGTTGCTTTCCTGTTTTTCTCATACATTTGTTAGCTGGGTTGGTTTTGGAAGGACTGCATAAATCTCTGTGGTTGTACTTGCCAGGTCTGCATGATAGGGCCCTACAGATGTTGTTATTCATTAGAGTAAAAAAATGGAAGAAGAAACTAAAATTACATCTAGCATATGGTAATTCAAGCCCCAACTGCACAAAAGAAATTGATTTCCAAGAATGAGGATATATACTATGACTTGTGGCTGTAGGTTATTAATTTATTCATTTATTCATTTTCTTTTATTTGTTTGTGGGTATTGTTTGTTTGTTTGGTTGTTGTTGTTTTCAAGAACACTTGATTTTTATGAGTTTATCTGTTCTGCTGTTTGCTTTCCTGGCTCTGTGAGCGTTCACAACCAGTGTGCCAATAGCCTGTGCAACTGAACTGGGAAAGGCGAAGTAACAGTCATAATATCTTCAAATTCAATGTCCTGACCAGATGTGCAGGACATCTACAGAGAGAGCATGTGGCAGGGTGGGAAAAAAGGTAAGAATGCAAGTAAGGGTTTTGAAGCTGTGAAAAGGGACATTAGTGTACCTGAGGACTAGGAAAAGGTTCAGAGCAGCTTTGGCTGCTCAGTGTTCTCCCATGTCTGCCAGACTTGTATTACACATGATTACAATGTAATAACTACACCAAGTGCTCAGAGAACCAAAACCAATCCTGTATGGCTCAAGTAAGTGATAATACCTTGATTGATTTCAGAAGAAGCTGTTGTAAGTCTCAGACATTTGTCTCTTTTATTGACTTGAGAATTAATTAATTTATGAGTGGGTTTCACATTTTCACATCGTGTTGCAAAATTAGAGTAGAATTAATTATTTGGTAATCAGTGAATCCTGTTAGGTGAAACAATATGGACTTGTTCAGTAGCTTAAACATTATTCAGCATTAGCGTAGCAGTTGTATACTCATTACAATGATGATGCTTTTATTAAATATACCTTCAATTAGTTCTGGTTCAATTTAATCTCTACCTCCTGAAAAAACATTCAATCAAGTGCAGTGACAAGAGCAGAATGATGAATATGCCAAGGCCAGGACTGCGTAATCCTTCAAGGGTATTACACAGCCTTCATTAAGGTGAATTTTAGAAATGCTTGCCTTAGGTTCTTTACCTTGAAACATCATCTGAAAAGCAAGAGCACGTCATCCTTCCTTCATGTGTTAAAATAAATAACATTCATGATTCAAACATTTATAGTATCATGTTTGGACCCATGACTGATAATTAGAGGAGAACAGGGCATTCAAAGTCTTTCTAACTTTCTCCTCATTATTTGATGTACTCCAGGTCCAGCAGCCCAGGAGCATAGTACTGGGGACAGGGTTTTCCTGGGATATGAGGAGAGAAATCAAGGCCCATCCTGACAGCCAAGGCTGCCCATGGGAGGGGAGCAGGGGGACGTGTCCCTCATTCTGTCCTCACCAGAGACCTCAGCAGCTACCTTAATAAAATCTGCAGAGAGGCTCTGGTGCTGGGAAGTGTGGCTTGTGGCAGGGAATGTGACCTGGGCTCCCCCCAGAGCAGCACTGCACCTCCAGTTGCCTTGTACTCAGTGCTGATCTGATAGTGCTTTGCTGCTTTGCCCATGTTTAAATCAACACTATCATTATTAATCAGAGAATTATAATGACTAACGAAAGAGACAATTCCAGTACCCTGGAGGATGAGGTTTTGAGGGAGGCAGCAATGGATACAGAGTCTTTCCCCTTTCAAATCCCAGCAAGGGCAGCTGTGACTGCAAATCATTACCATATGCTATTTTGTCTGTCGTCTTTGTGAAATGAGTAAGTGGACTGGACAGCTTCCATATTAGATAAAATAATATTACAAATGACATCTCCAGAGCTTTTGTGCCCTAACTGAAGACAGCAGAGAGCAGCATGGGGAAAGTGAGACCTCTTGAGAAAAATTCAGTCCTACACCAGGAATTTTGAGTATCTGAATGCCCAGCCTGGAAAGCCACATTTCATACTGATTTGGAATGCTCAGCCAGTGAATCTGAACTCTTTAATATAGTTTATTCTGTGCTCCCAAAACTGATGTAATTGGTGTTTCTGATTAAGACCACTCTGAAAAACTTGGATGTGAATTTCTTGTGCCTGCTTGACTTGTGCAGACAGTGAAAAACTCTCAGTGACCTTTCACAGCACCTTTCAGAAGTGCAACCAGCTAATCTGATGACCCTTGCCCCATTGGAATGTAATAAATAATAACAATAACAATAGCAATAACAACAATAATAATAGTAATAATAGTAACAATAGTAACAATAGTAATAATTAATTTTTCCTCTGTTGATTTCAGTTCTGCTGCTGGAACACAAGGATGAAGAGTTTCTTCACACATTCATGTGCACTTGCCTTAGGAGATTGCGTGAGCACCATGTACTTCAAATTCATTTGCTGTTTTGATATCTCTGGCAAGTAAGAAGGTGCCTTTGATCCCTCTACCGTCACTTTGTTTTTGCATTTTGAAGATTTTATCATGAATTCATGTTTAATTCACGCTGCAGTGATGAAGTAAGTGGCAACACTCAAAAAAAGGATTCTTTTTGCAAAATCAGACCATACTCATTTGAACTCTGTATGAACTACTTCATTCCTTTGAAGTAGAATATATTAATGAGGACAGACATTAAGAAAGAAAGATCCTTATATCAAGTTACACACCTTATCTGAGGTTACAGTAGAGGTAGATCTATCAGATGAAAAATAGAGTGTGCTTTGAGTAAAGTTTTAGTTGAAATACATGGACAAACAGCTAATTGTTTAGTTAGCTGTTTTATTTTTTTAACCTTTTTTATCTCTGTTTCTGCTTCTGCATTACATACTCAGTGATACCTATGAATTTCATGGACACAGCCGCATGCATAATTAACATCACATGCACAAATTCAAAATGCTTTCAGTAGATTGGTAGGGCAAGGATACTTCATGAAGCCTGTGGTTTTTATAGGCAGTTATAATCTTTTTAATGTAAGGCTTCTTGTGAAAATGTTTAGGCATCTTTTTTCTTTTTGTTGTTTTACTTCTCAGTGAATCAGACTGTGACTGAAACAAAGAAACTGCTTGCATTTCTTTCCTTAGGAACTGGAGTGCTCTGCTGGAGGGTTGGCATGTTTGCCCTGCTCACCAGGCCAGAGATGCAGTGGGACAAGTGACAAAGGGAATAATTCGGAGATCAGACCATCAAAGAGCAATGATGACTTCAGAAGAGAAGTTTGGCTAGTACATAAAGCAAAATTGGATTATATTTAAATACACTTAAATTTGGTTGAACTAGGATTTTAGTCTCTAGGGCAACACTTTAATTCACAGTTGCAACAATTTGCACTTTTGAGTAGAAATAAGCTTGTTTGATTCTGTTACTCAGAATCAGCTCTGATGGACAATTGTGGTGCCTGAGCAAAAAAGCTGAGAAGAAAGTGAGAGAAAATAAAAACAGGCGGCAAGGGGCCCAGGAACAATAAAAGTCTGAATGAGAACACCTTTATCACTTTTGCAACAGCAGCTTAAAGGCCCAAGGAGAGAAATAGATTTTGTAAATCAGGCTAAATATTTTTTACAGGGTGCAGTGTGCAGCTTAAGAACCCAGCTGGGAAAAATACCTCCTGCAAATCAGTGAAGAAACAATATTTTACTGGCTACTGTTTAGGAGCAAGAAGAGATAGGATAGAGGAAGACCTTTTACAAGGCAAAGAACAAATATGTATGAATATTTGTGTGGGGTTTGTTTTGATTTGAGTTTTTGGGATGGGTTTTTTTGAAAGTCCGTAAAAAGGCCCATAAAAAAAGATACCAGCATTGCATAGCCATGTTTATTGGCTCCAATAAAACCTGTAAGCCTTCCTTAGTGTTTCAAAAATCATGTATCAATATATATTTTACACTGACTAGTCATTTCTGCATATAAAAAGCATCTCTTTTGTAGAGAAATCCTGTTATGGATCCTACCATACAATAACTTTGGAGAAGTCATTTCCAAAATGAGTAAATACACAGGATGGCAACTCTTGTTTTGAAATAAGAAACAGAAGGAGTAAGCAATCATTGGTCATAATGACTGGATTATCATATTGGATTATCATTGGTGATAATCCTCCCAAAATATAAATATGTAGTTTATCAAGGTAATTATGTTAAAAGGAGATGATTATGCAGTGACTTCTGAGTGTGGAGGATGGAGCCAGAAGTTCTGCTGCTGAGTTGGATGATCCTTTCCAGAAGCATAATCCCTGCCACTGCCAGTCCAGGGAAGGTCCTGCCCTGATGATGGAAGGATGACATTGGCAGTGAAGTGCATCTTTAGCAGGTAAGATAGGTTTTTGTATCACTAGGAAAAGGAATTGGTTAAGAGGTCATAAGAAGTGCTGAAATAGGAAGAAGACATTTGCAAATCTGAGGTTTTTTGTTGTTGCTTTCTTTTTGTTTTTCTTGTCTCACCCACCTTTCTGAAAGATGGACAGGAGCTGTGTGCAGATTGGGAGCAGAATAAGCGTCAAAGAACATACTAAATCTACCCACTCATTTTTTATGTGAATAAGAAGCTGAATAGAAAAGAAAGGGACATTGAAATATTTTGTATCTTTTTTAAAAAAGGAATTAAAAATACCCTTTTTAGATTTTTTGGCAATTTGGCATATTGGGATTTTCCATTTTGTTTACATTAGTTTGTTTTGGAACTAGTTTGTCTCTTATGCTTGATAATTTTTGAAAGAGGTGAATTGTCTTACCTCTGCTCCCTGCAACATAAGTGCTGCAGGAGCATTCGCCGTAGCAAATAAAATGATGTATTACCACTGTCAGAGGAAAATGTTATACTGGCCAAGACATTTCCTCCTTCTTTGGGGCATGTTATTGATGGGAGTCTCCAGGTGTCTGTTGCCAGGGAGAGTTCTGGGAAGTCATGTAAATCCTCCTCCTTGCAAAAGGACAACTTTTTTTTTTTTTCTTTGATATCTGCTGTGCTGGATTCTGTACATTTTTCTTTTGATCAGTCTGCTTGTAAGTGTCACCCTAGGCTGATTGGTATGGCTGCTTTTAAAAGAGAGTTTCTCCTAGAGAGTGATTTTTTGATAACCAGTGGTTGCAGGTGTTATCTTCTTAATATGTCACTCCTACAGAATGTACGGGAACTTAAAAGTTCACGTGCTCAAACGGGCTGTAGTTTCTTAAAATTTGGAATGGACTCGGTGAAACATTTTGCTCCTTAGAGGAAAAAAGTGTACTTTTACACCTTGTTTTCCAGGAAAATAGCCTGTAGATGTTAAAGCCACCCTTTAGTCAGAAATCAAGGTAGCCACGTTGTGACAAGGAAATTTTATCCATCTTGTTTAGCAGACAAGGTGGATATTCTGTGCACCTGCAATGGCTGTGCTGACCTGTTAAGTCGAGCTGCAACTGTGTGCCAAGTGGAGAATAGAAATGTTACAGCTGTGCAAACTGTCCTTGGACATCCTGCCTGTGGCTCTCCCCCAGTTCCCTGAGGACTATTGGTCAGGAGTGTCAGGACTGTCTTACATGACTGCGGTCAATCAGCAGAGGAAAGCTGTCCAGGTTTATTTAAATGTCCTTTGAAGGAGCAGCCTGCTGTTTTGTTTTGTTTTTATCTTATTATTATTAATATAAAATCTGTGTTAGTGACAATTTGAACTGAACCAGAATCCTGAAATAAACCCTTTGTTTAAAAGATGACTTGCCATTCTATTGAATCTTTATATAAACATTCCTTTGCCTCCAGCTATGTTATTTCCTTGTAGGGCCTGACATTTCCAAAAAAGCTGACCTTGACAATGAAGCTTAGATTTAGGAATTCATTCATGGTAAATATTAGAGTGATAGGTATATTGTGTTTTCCAAGCCATAGGAAAATATTACTTAATTTGAACTGTCTTGCAGTACACTTAAGTACAAGTTTTGGTTTCTGGGGGTTTTGATACTGAGGAGTAAAAGGTGTTTAAAAAAAAAAAAGGAAAAATCCCAACAAATCTGACTGCTTTGAAGGCCAGGGTTAGTGGTTTATTGCACTCTGACAGCATCAGTGAAAATGACAACAATGCCACTAGCAATCCTTCCTCTGCTGGGTCACCAAAGAGAAGTTAGCAGTGTGACACAGAGCAAGTACTTCCACTTCCCTCTCAGAGAGGAGGGAGAGGTATGTGGAGGAAGAAGTTGTTTTTCAGAAGAGGCAGTAATTGCTTTGCCTCTCCTTTTATCCATTTATTGATCCGTGAGGCTCCACTTCTACAGTTGTATAATAGTAAAATGAGGATTATGGGACTGTTTCATAATTATTTATTAGGTTGGTTTTTTAATACTATTGAAAAAACGTTATGAAATGGCAGAGAATATCTATTACAGTAACTTCTAAAACTGTGTAAACAAACATAGGCTTTTATTCATAATACAACTGTTATTGTAATAAAGGGATTCTTGCCTGAGTCTAAACACAGTCAGGCCTGCAGAAGTACAATGCATCAGTCAGATGCTGGGTAGTGCTCCTTGAACAAGTGGAAATTTGTATCCCAGAGAAGTATTGTATGAGCAGAGAACCCTTCCTGCAAGGACTGACCAGTCCAGGAGAAGAGTCATGCTCACATAACTCCTTTTCTACTTCCAGCATCAAGAGAGTCACAGCTTGGTTTAAAAACATAAGAAGCTCAGATTAATTTCTATATTTCCTAGGCATCATTTACACAAATGTGTATTTATGTAATGCTTTCATCTAATTTTTCTTTTGGAGCTTATAATTGTGTTGGAGGTTATACTGAACCAATTATTTATATAAGCCTTACATTATTAACATTTGTAGTTGATTAAAAAAAGGGAAGAAATTTGTAGCAGGTCTGGGCTGACTAACCACTTTTTGCCATCCAAGTGCCTTTTCCAAAATTGGATGGAAACAGGAAGGTACGTTTCATTTATTTTATTCCTGTGCTTGTGGCCTGTTTCCAGATTGTCAACACAGTGCTCCACAAAGGACACTGAATCATGACAAAAGCTGTCAGTACAGCTGGGTTTTTCCATAAAAATTGCGTGAAACAATAAAATTCATATGGTTGTTGTGGCAAGACTGTATTCAAGGCCTTGCTTCCTTGAATCAGTGCCCAGTTTGGTTCTCAAAGTTCTGGAAACATTTTGACTAATGTCCAAGTTAATAGTTTGCTGAAATCATGGTTGCTTTTGCATGGTAACCTTCAGAACCTGATTGCTGAGGTTTGGCCCAAAGCAGTGTCAAATGTTCTTCTATGTTTGGGGTCCTTCTGTTGTGTTGGACCAGAGCACTGGGAGCTAAAAGGAAAAATGTAAGTTAGTTCATCTACAGCTGTTTTAATCTTTGGTTTCCTTCTCTTCAACACAGAAATGGAGCTTCAGACCTGTCTTTTCTGCAGAGCTTGATAAACATTTCACTTTTCAGTGTGTGGTAGTTCTCGTTGAAGGTGGGTTTGCAAGAGTGGAGGCAACTTTATCCTCTTAAATGACAACTTTTTAGAGTTCTCTCCTCTAAAAAGAAGTTCCTCTTCATACAACCATGAGTTGCATGGTGCTCATACCTAATTTATTAGGGGATTGAAAAGCTTTGACCCTGGACAGAAAATTATACATGCCTGGAAGTCACGTAATTCAATCAGCCATAGTTTGTGTCAAGGCAAGAACCTTCCCATTTGTCTGCAAACATCTGCTCATCATGGGCACTGCTATAATATAAATAGAAGCTGCAGCTACATCTGAGGAATTCTGTAGGAAAACGGGGCAATTATTTCATTTTTCTTTTTGCCAAGGTCCAGCAGGGTTCAGAGAGATGTGGGGAAATGTTATCCTCCATGTGTTAAAATTTTCTCCACTTCCCTCACACTGTCAGCAGAGCAGGAGATGTGGAGGTTGCAGTGTATTCAGGTGTGGCTGTGTTCTGGGGAGAGGGCAACTTCAGAGAGAATATTAAACAGCTCATCTTCTAGCGCTGTCAGTCATGCAAGGCACTGTTTTGTAAGCCAGTCACATATCGCTGGTGATGCGTATTAATCCACTTTCTGCCTCCAGCATCACCTGTTTTATTTTCTTTTCTGGCTTCATACCTTTTTTTGGCAAAACCACAGGGGAAATATATTTCAGTGACAGTATATGGTAATTTTGCTCTATGCACTCTAGCTCATTACACAATCCTTGTCTTTCGAAAATAGAGAAAGGATTTATGTCTCCTACTATCATTTCTGCCACACACTGATTCAGTGAAAGAGCTTTGTGGTGGTTGGGAGTAAATTTCATTTTCCCTGCTGTTTCATGAAGTGTGAATCACTTTCTAGCAGATGATGTCACTGCCAATTTACAAGTTTTTCTTCCTCTACTCCTATGTAGGAGGAATCATAACTACTCTTTTTGTCATGGTAATGCTGTTAGGTGTAGAGGGTTATTCGATGCAGGAGACAGCATTCAAGCTTCTTTATTTTTGCCAGCATGGACAAATAGCTGAGTTTGAAAGGTGAGGCACAAACTGCCACATTCAGTCTCTCTGGCTGATGGAGAATGAAGGCTTCTCCCAGGTTTTGGATCTTGGATACTGCGAAGATTTGTTTTCTGTGGGGTCTATGACAGAATTTGAACAGCGAAAAGATGTTTTTATGTTGTCTTTCATTTTTGAAACAGAAGTTGGATTATACACTGTGAAGATCTTCTCCAACTAAAAGACCTTTCTCTCCTGTGGAAAAAAAAAAAGAAAAAAGTGCTTTTTTAGTGTTTAGAAGATTTTGTACATATAAATTTTGAACTGTGGGTGCTTGGGAAGTGTTCTTGACTCCTTGTTCTTGATGTTTTACTGGGAAGGTACCTGTGATTGTGTCTGTTTCCCCAGCATCACCAGCTTCTCAGTAGGAGGAAAATAGGTGGTGAATAGTGAAAACTGTTCTTGTGGAAAAAACAGCTCCTCTTCAAGACAGTTTTGTGTGGCAAAGGGAATGAATGTAGATATATATAAAATGAGACCTGAAAGTATTAATTCACAACACCTATCTGCTATCTCAGATGCTCTAGGTGCCTTTTTAACCCCAATAGAAGCATGGAGCACTGAGCTTAACTATCTCTGAATCTTTATAGGTGAGGACACTAAAAAACAAAATGTCATTGTAGCAATGGTATCCTTCCCAGCCTTCACAGCAAGGGTCTTCAAAATATCAAAGTATGAGCTGCAGCAGGAGGGACAAGCCACCAGAACTAGTTATGAGGATGGAAAATCAGCATGTGCGGCACAACTGACACTCCAAAAAGGAGCATGTCAGCTGAGAGGCAAGAATTTGTAGCTACCACTGGGAGTAGAGGTCACTCACAGACTATGAGTTTATTAATCTTCAGAGGCAGATATTAGTCCTTTATGTAATTCATGTATGATAGACTTCTCTAAGCATGTTTTACTACACACATCCTTCCTCAGATACATATGGTGCCTTCATATCAGGTTTGGCATCTAATTTCAATCTGCTCTTTGCAGATTCCTCATGTGTGTAGTCAGTATGTAAGCAGATAAAAGCTATGGGTTGGGAAGGATGGGTGGAAATTATTCCTTAAAACCAGAAATAGGAGCAGCTCTTGTTTGACCTTTTCTTGGCTCTTAAGGAAAAATGTAAGCTCTTGTTGAGTGCTTGAAACTGTGTTTAAAACTGCATCAAAGGCAGGGAGGCCCTGCAGAGAGACCTGGACAAACAAGAGGGCTGGACAATCACCAACCACAGGAAGTTCAACAAAGGGAAGTGCCAGATTCTCTACCTGGGGTAGTGCAGCCCTGGATGTACAGACTGGGGAATGAGAGGCTGGAGAGCAGTACCATGGTTAGGAACCTGGGAGTGCTGGTGTATGGAAAGTTTGATATGGGTCAGCCCATGGGTGCCCTGACAGCCATGACATCCCTGTCATGGGGGGGCATCAGGCACAGCATGGGCAGCCAGGCAAGGGAGGGGATTGTCTCACTCTGCTGTACACTGGGGTTGCCTCATCTCCTGTTCTGGGGGCAGTTTTGGGCACTGTAATATAAATAAAGGTATAAATCTGTTAGGAAATGTCCAAAGGAAGGTGATGAGGATGATGAAGGGCCTTGAGCAGAAGGAGTGTGAGGAGTGGCTGAGGGCACTTGTTCTGTTCAGCCTGGAGGAGACTGAGGGGAGACCTCACTGCAGTTACAGCTTCCTGTGAGGGAAAGCAGAGGGGCAGGCTCTGATCTCTCTAGTGACTAGAGACAGGACCTGGGGGAATGGCCTGGAGTTGTGTCAGGGGAGATTTAGGTTGGAGATTAGGAAAGGGTTCTTCACCCAGAGGGTGGCTGGGCGCTGGAACAGGCTCCCCAGGATAGTGGTCTCGGCACCAAGCCTGACAGAGCCAAAGAAGGGTTTGGACAATATTCTTAGGCACTTTCTGTGACTCTTGGGGATGGTGCTGTGTAGTTGGACTCGATTAGCCTGGTGGGTCCCTTCCAAATGAGCGTATTCTGTGATTCAGCAAAAATACCTCTGTCCCATCAACTCCTTGTTCTCTTTGGTTGGGTCCAGCTGGGTCATTCCCGATTACAGTTGCTGAGGAGCCCTGCCTTGTATTCTTCCTCTCAAGGGACTGAGATCACCACTAATGTCTCTTTATGTTAACAAACAATGACTTTAATGCTGTCAGCAGAATGACTGTGCTCTGCAGAGTGTGTGTGTCATTTCTGTGTAATTGCTGTGGCATATCCTGCCCAGGTAACCCGGTGTAAACCAGCCCATGCCTGGGTCCAGGCAGCTGCACTGCTGAAAGTGGCTGGATCACACAGTGCTATTTCCATGCACCTTTTATTGAAAGGCTGGTCCTAATTACAGCTGTTGATCTCCTACCTCTTTTTGCTGGCATGTTTGACTCACAAGCAGTGGGAGAGAGGACTTTTAACGTCTGATGAACATTCTTGATGCATTTTTAGTCACAGAAAAGTTGAGTTGCTGGTTTTCAACAGCTGTGTGTGGAGCTGTGCTGGTTTGTAAGCCATATTTGGAAAAGATACCCCAAACTCTTAGTTCTCTGCATCCAACATTTTACTACAGTTTAGGTTGCAGCAAGCACCTGGATTTATTCAAGGCATGTTTTGTAGATGAGTTTCAGAAAGTCTAGTCCAGTACCCCCTATAAATTATATGCTCAGCTGCATGACCAAGTCACCCACCATAAAACTGCATTCCATGACATGATGAGTTGCTCATTTTTGTTTCCTCCATTCCCTTTGCCATTTTATTTGATTTGAAAAACATAAATTAGTATCCCAACATTGTCAAAGTCTGATGCTATTACAGAAGCTTGACAGAAGCTTCCTCACTCATAAGCAGTGAGCCACATTACTCAGAACATTTGACCACATGAAAACTTCCCTCCAGCCCCCACCCATGCTCTTGCAGAATAAACACTTTTGCAGATTTTTAAAGACATGGTAATTTATAGAAAATCTTTTTTATATCTAACAGCAACGCTATATGCTACCTTTAAAAGAATTCCTGATACCAAAGGACTACTTAGCACAACCTATTACAGGGCAAGAAGTTACTACACTTTCTACATGTTTCACTTTATCTTTAGAACAAACTAAATTACCAGCAGCTTCTTTGTGGGCATCTAGATATATAGAAAGTAGAAAAAAAGAGGCTCAAGTTAGAGCAAGTCTACAGCTGCAGTTTAAAGCATCTGGTTTTCCTAGAAGTGATATTTTCCTCCTACAATTTTATCCAAATTTCTCAATTTTCTGTGAAGGAGAAACTCCCCTGTCTGCTGCAATATGGTCTTCTTGTGTGTATGAATTATGATTTAGCCTTTAATCACACCTCCTTTAGGACCTCTCTCTATTCTTGTAGAAAAGGTGAACACTGATTGATTACTTATTAATGAGGACATGTACAATGATGGAAAAACTATTAATAACCCCATGGACAAATTTTTCCATGATGCTCCTCAGTGCAGTGTCTCAGTGCCTTATAGATGTCAATTTTATCTTCAAATTAACCTGGGGGGTAAAGTCATGACAAAGCTTCTGTTTTACAGACTGGGAATTCAGATAAGAGGTTGAAGACAAGAAGGGCCCACCAGTTCTTGGTTGTTTATTCAACCAATATGAAACATCATCTGTTTATAAAAGTGAGAGAATGTTTTTGCTGTTGTCTATTGGGTCTGTGGGTACTCAGCATTTCTGCCAATTGGATCGAGCAATTTTTAGGTGACTACATAGGAAATGGACATACAGAGTTAAGTACATTTTCCTCTAGTTATTCAGACACTTAATCAGTGGAGCCAAAGATTTTTAGATGCTTTGTAGACTTCAGTGAGTCCTCAGTAAACAATTGATTTTAAGCTTGATCTTGGTATAGATACTATAGCAGAAACGTGCACAGAAATCTGACTCCTTAGGGAAGCCGTTGCCTCATACCTCTCACACAAACCATTCTCCTTGTAGCTGTTGCAGTCCTACACTTTGTTCTTCCCTGTGTGGTGGAGATGTGATGAGGGGATGCATCTTCAACCACTTCATTTGTTGATCCATGCTTTGGTGCTTTGGGCAGCTCTCCTTGTTTCCAGCCCTTTTGCAGCTCTGCTGGAATGCTGTGGGACTGCTGGCCTCCCTTTCAACAGGAGCCATCTCTGCGTGTCTGGTGGAGGCAGAACTGAGCCTGGCCTTGACCAGGTGGAAGAAAAGCTGTGTAAAACATATCTGGCATTTTCCAACCTTTTGTGGCTTTATAAAGTATTTGCAGACTGCTGTGCAGGGACTTTCAGTCAAACTAACTGCCACATAACTTGGAGCAGGGGAGAACATGACAGACAGCACCTTGGCCCAGTGGAGCCTCTAAAAGTGCCTTTATGACCAACAAAACCTGAGTTTTCACCATCTCTCATGAAAACCATCTCAAGAGCTTTTGCCTCCTTTGTATTATTTTCAAAATGCTAAGAAGGCAAAATGGCCATAGGTTGTTTTTATCATTTACATGGACTAGACAAGCCATGACAAAGCTAAGCAACAATAGCTTCTCTCTAGTGGGAAAAAATTTCCCTGCTGTGGTTGCTGGGCTTGCAGACACCAGCCAAGCTCAAAGGTATTTCTAGGAGCTAAAAAAAATAAAAAAGGGTCAATATAGTTAGTGGTACAATGGACTGAGACAGAATAAAGCAATGATGGAAAAGGCAGACAGAAAATAATTTGTGGCAGGACAGCTACAGGAGATAAAGTGATAAAATGAGAAGAAACAGCAGGAAAGCACCTGTTAGTGCTTGAGATGGCCATGTGATGAAAAGCTAAGTAAATACTGGGGTTGGGGAGGGAAAGTAAAAATTATAATCTGAGAAATGGAAAAGGAAGCTAGGTGGACATGAGATTATTTGGAAATTTTCTGTGAAAGAAGATGAAGACCCCCAAAAAGCAGCAGGAATGTGGCTGTGTCATATAGCTGAATGCTAATTCCAAGAGCTCTGTATATTGTGTCAGCAATGCAGAGGGATTCTGCATGGATGTGCAGGAGATACTGGACAAGATGTGATAAATTTTATTTAGTAGTAGACTTCACCTCCAAAGCACCATTCAAAGCAACCTATGGAAAAAAAGATTTTTTTTCCACTTTAAAATGTCATTTTAAAACAACCATGTCATTCTAGTGAAGTCAGACAGATCAGTCAGGCAAAAATATGATAGTAATTAAATTTTTTTTATTATATGCCTGTCATCAGGCTTGCAGGCTGAAAATGCATGCAAATAAGTCTTCAATTTTGTTTCAGCCTCCTATATATAAAATTGAGTTCCCATCTGCCATCTTTTGCTTTTCTTTTACTTTCATTTAGCCCAGTCTTATTCCAGTTTGAGCTGAGCATATCTCCCCATAAGTGGAGGAAGAGGGCTCATTTATGGTCTTCAAATTCCTGACCCCATTTGCCAGTAAATTTGTGGTATTTATGCTCCTGTTTCTCCTTAGCAGCTCACTTTAGAGGGGCAATATTGGTTGGTCTAACCTTCTGATTGCTTTGACAGGACATCTTTAGTTTACTGTAGCCAAAATCGCTGCACATTTCAGACAGCAATCCATTGCACCAGGATGAAGGCCTAAAAAGAGTAGCCCATGAACCCATCTCAGCACTGGTAATATATATTAGAAAGATGCCCCGGTGACAGTGACAGCTGGAGATTCAGCTCAAAGGAGGAGAAGAATACTTTGGTGACCCAATCAGTAGCCAGACCAGGAAGAGAAACTTCTCCCTTGGCTTGGCATAGACAGTCCAGGAGATCTGCCTTGGAGGTATATGCAGGGTTTTTCATGGTGCCAATGCTGTCTGTGACTGACTGTGCTCTGTTCTCACTCTTGCCACATGGGGCTTAGTTCCTGCCGGGTGCCTGATGCTCAAGCAGGGATTCTTACTTCTTCCAGGGAAGCAGTCAACAGCCCTGAGTTGTTAAAAACAGGCATGTGGTGTTTGTGAGTGATAAATGTCAATGTTTCAAGAGCAGGTGTCTGAATGTTTTTGTGGTTTCAGTGTTACCTTGCAGCTTAGAAATGTTCTTGTTGGTGAAGAAGCCAGTTCTGAATATTTTCTTTTAAAAGCAGAGCACTATAATATCCAGACCATTATCTGATTTTAGTGTGTTTTTTGTACCTGAAGGTCCTATATTGTATACATCTGCATGAGCTGGATGCTTTTCATTACTGAGTGCTCCATGAACTGGGTATTTTTAGAGGACAACCTGCTGTTCATGCTGTTATTTTCAAGCTCCTTTCTTTAAGTCAGTCCTGGTAAATTGTATTGAGCACAATGACTATCACTTTATATCTGTACAACTGGTTATTTTTTTTTCCTCATGGCAGAGTTTGCTTTAAAAGCAAAAGCTGATGGGGGCTTCAGTGGGGGAAGATGTATTATTCGAAGCCCGAGAAATCTTTGAGTAAGGTCGAGCACAGTGGTGGTGCCTGTAACCTGTGAAAGCACTTTCACCAACAGTTTACCCCCAATGCCTGTGGAAACAAATCCTATTCAGTATGATATATTAAAGCATAACCCTCTGTAGTAAAGGAATCAATGGAAGCATTCATATAATAGATGACTGTTCAGGCTTGTGCAGTCTGCTGCTCAAACATAATTGGCATCCATGTAATAAAATACTGAGCACCCAGGGAAATGTTTGAGATGTTTATGAGTCATCACATGGTTTATTATAAAGGCTGACACAGAGCTGTGTAAAGCAGAATAGGCTATCTAGCACCTGAGTTAGCGTTGCAGTATTTAATACTGTGATAAAGAAATACACAGATTTTAGACTTTCCGTGTATTTGACTAATGTAGCATCCAAACCAGTCATTAGGGGTCTGATGGGTATAACAGAGCATCAGGTTGGCAAATCAGTGTTTTCACATGGAATCTTTAAGTTGCTGCTCCAAGATGCAGATGAGAAATCCAGCCTTTAAACTGCAGTGTTGCTGACAGGCAGAACTGAGCCACAGTTGCACAGTGCCTTTGTACCATGTAGGCTCCTCTGAATGGAGCCTGTCTTTTGCTCTATGCCTACATAATGTTTAGCACAGCTGGGAGTCCTTATCTCAGCCAAAGGCCTCTCTAGACACCACTGTAAAGGAAACAATAATATATTTGTCAGCTGCATGTATTAAGCATGTTAATAACTTCCCTGTTCATAAAAAGGAGCTGCTTGCTTGGCATTTGAACAGCCTTGCAGCCTCTTGATCTTACCCTGCAGTCCTTGGGCTCTGTTTAGAGAACTGTAATAAAATGACTCTTCCAGAGCTCTCAAATATCATGACATCTATCCAGCACCTAGGAAAAAAGTCTAAAGCCAGCTCTGGTCTGACAACGTCTGCTGCAGTCTATGATGTAGACACATTAATGTTAACTGTTGTGTTTGCCCTGAGAGGTGCTTCTCACACACAGATTAAGAAATTCTATATGCTGTACTGCCATAAGTCTCCTCTTGTTTCAGCTTGGCTCACTTGACTTTTAATTTAAACCACCTTTCATTCAATTGATTTTTTTTTTTGAGTGAAGCAAGAGAAAGCAAATGACTCCAACTCCCCTCTGCAATAGAAGCTGAGGGGGTGCAATGCTCTCCAGAAAAAGGAGCAGCCAGATATTCATATTTGGTGTGGTTTGCTAAGTAACAATGCTCAGCACATCTGTGTCCACACCTCCCAGTGCCTTCCAGTGGGTATCAATTCTTTTCATCCTTAAACCATTCTGTTCTGCCACAGCAAATGGGAAAAATAAAATGGTGCTCTGCCTTTTGGTTGTTGCATTAGCACTTTCTAATTTTTCGCTTTTTTTGTCTTCATCTCTCTTCTCTCAGTCCCATTTTGATTATGGGGTGGGTCAATTTATATCAGAGTTTTGAACCTTCAATTTCACTAGGAAAAAATCTCTCTCACTTGGTGATAGTCCTGCAAAACAGGCTTTGTTTCATTGTCTTTTAGAGGTGGTTGGTATTTCTGTATCAGAGGAGTGGTCTGGGGACGTGGGTATGCATGTATGACAAGAGGAGAGACTTGATTGATCAGCATTTCCCTCATTCTTAACAGCAACTCTTTCACATGTGATTTTGGACAACTGAGCCAAGTTTTCAAAGAGAGTAAACACAAGCCGAATTCTTGAGAATCAGGAAAAAGTTTTGATTTAGGGGATTAATATGGTTCTTGCCCTCTGAGATATGAAAACTAGGATTGATATTACAGAGCTAGAGATGTAGAAATGGTGGAAAATTGGTATATATATGAAAAAAGAAAATTATCATCCATCCATGGAAAATACAGTTAAATCTTGCAGAATGGAAGGATGGTACCTGTGGTAGCAAGGAAGTGTTTGGGGTGAAGGAGAGCAGATGGAGACAGATTCCTTAGGGTATAACTGCTGTGCTTTATATCAATGATGAGGTACAATGAGACTCAGGAACAGTAAAAAGGAGATAAAAAACTACTATTTAGATACTGGGAAAAGATGATCTGCTTAGACTGCTCCTGGGTAATTAAAACCTGTCAGGATAACGCAGATAGAGTGGGAGTGGAATACAGAGAAAGCTCTAGCAGATTAAATCAATCTGAATCTGGGCCTTTGCTACAGTGCAGGTGGACATTGTGCTGGAATGCAATTCCTCTGAACCTCACTGACCTCAGAGACCTAAACATTGCATCAAGACTTAAATTTAGATCCACAGCAGGCTTTCTGGGGAAGGTTTGTAGTTCTTTCTTGGCAGGTAGACTCCACAGTCTGCTTCCTGGAGCTGAGGAATTGCCAAACCTAGTCCAAAGGAGACAGCTGAATAGCATCTGGGTGGCATGGACCTGTGGCTTTCATTTCTCTGATAAAAAGTTGGAAGCTCCATCCACTTAACACTACATGATTTCAGCTCTTCAAACCCCCAGGCTAGAGAAGATTCATGTGAAAATATCCCAGCACAACTTCTCTTGGGACTTCTTAATTTTCTATAGCATCAAACATGTTCTAAAAATTTATAGCAATATGTTCCTTTGGGGGCAAATCTAAAATGAGAAGTGTCATGAGAAAATTGAAAATAATGTGAAAATAAAATATTTTATATCTCAGCAGATATTTGGTATGGATTTGATCCCAAGATAAGTTTTTATATTATGGCCATTCTTATTTACTCAGATGATTTGTGTGGAGTTAAGAAAATGAAGGTTTGGAAGTTAGTTTTTCCTTAAGCAGCTGCATACAAAGAGGATTAATCTACATGTCAGAATAGTGCCTTGGCTATTTTCTTTTACATTTTATACTTCAAAGAGAAATGAATAGGTATATATTCATTGTTCCACTTTTGTAGTAAAAATGAAAGTATGGTGAAGATATTTTCTATCAGTAGTCTTTCACAAAGGTTATTTTCCCAGAGATATTAGAATTATATCATTCATTTTATGGTGTTCCTTATATGGACACGTGAGGTGTAGTTTTTGATGGTGATAGCAATGTGGCTCTTAGCCAATAAATACTTCACAACATGAGTGAAAATATATATACCTGTTGCAGTGTACCTAGATGTAGAAAAGTGAATGCTAAAATAAGTAGTCAATCAAACAAAAAAATATTTATTTATTTATTCTAATGAAGTGACAAATTGCAGTCACAAATTGTTTTTTTCTCCACCATTTGCTTTCCCAACCTGGAAGGTGTTGAATGAACAGCACACTTTCCCACTGGATTGTAAAGATGAGAATTTTGAAAATTGCACAAATTATTTAGTAAAAATGCATTAGCTATATTTTTGAAGCTGCTAAAATGTTCTTTATGGATTGTTGAAACCTTTACAAAAGTTTCCATTGCAGACTTCATGTCTTTTAAAGTGGATGACACAGCATTTTCTAACAAGCAGATTCCATGTCAAGTCTCACTACAAATTTAGTTAAAAAGTACCAAATAACCCTTTTCTCTTATGGTATAATTCATTGACAAACCTATGGGAAGGATTCAGATATGGGTAGAGAAATAGATTTCTTAATATGACATTTTGTTCGAACTCCCTGAACAATATAAAATCTGAATTTTGTCTACCATTTGTTATTATGAAGAGATTGTAAAATATAAACTGATGGGTTGGAACTCAGTCCTGTCCCCTGAACATCAAGGGCAGAACCAGCAGCAAGCAGCAGACTGAACCTTGGAGCCTTGGTCATCTCTCTGCCACTATTGTCATACCTGCAGTGCAGTGGTAATGCCAGGCCTGAGAGCAGCAGCTGGGGCTGGAATTGGGAAGGGGTTCCAGGTGTGAGGATAAGTTCCTTTTGCACATTTTCTTTTGTGAATACAGAGTGAGGCATAACTAGAGAAGTTATCAGGGGCTGTAAGCTGATCTGGTTTTCTCTGGGCTTAGAGGGACTTTGTTTCTGCTGAGTCAAGAGTGGCATGCCCTCAAAATCATCAATTGCCAAGTCACAGGCCTACAAATAGCTGGGATTAGCTTTGATTCAGCGTTTCCCTGCGATGCCATAACTCAGTGCAGTGGAAAGTTGTTGGCTCTGCTTCCCTCAGGAATGTTCCCTCTGTGGCACAAAGGTCCTCACTGATGGGGAAACGACAGCTTTTGGCTGTTGTCAGTAAGAGATTGTCTCGTGCACAGCCCTCGATAGTTTCCTTCCTGCCAGCTGTGGTAGGTTTTGTGATTTGAAAAGAAGGATTTGTTCTTTTGACTGATTATTCAGTGTGTAGCTTCTCCTCATTGCTCCTTCCTCAGCTTATTGTTAATCCTCATGTATTCAAACCTTGGCTTCCTCGGGAGAATGATGACATGTAGCCCTTTTTTGTTGTTGTTGTTGTTTTTGGGTTTTTTTATTGCTTCTATAACTTGCTACATCCTAGACAACTCAGATGCTGTGCATTATATATCTTGCATTTCCATTAGCATTCCCCACAAGTATGCTTGCAAAACCCAGTCTTCCATGCAGGCAAGTTCTCCCTGCATGGAACCTAAGCAAGGGAAGCACTATGAGACATATGCAAAAGGCTTCTTTTGGCTACAGAAAATTTCTGCAAATGCTGTGGTCACTGATCTTGAGGTCCATTCATATACTAGAGTGATTTGTTGTTGCCAAAATGGGAATAAAATGCCATTTCTGATGACTCTTTTTCTTTCTTTTAATAACTCAGTGTACTGTATGAGAAAGTCTTATGAAACGTAATTGTGACTCAAGCCTCAGTTCAAGAACACCTTTTAATTGGTTTCTCTGGGACTTCAAAATTATTTCCTGCAGTTAATTGTCGAAATGGGGAAAAGTACTATAGGATTTCATGGATGCCTAGTGGACATGTTCCAGAAAGTCAGACATGAATAATCCCACTGCTTGTGCCATTCTCTAATATTCCTTCATGCATTATATTTGCACTTTTTATCTCTTTATCTTTTTACACTTTCTCAACTTGGAAATTATTTTCTTGTATTGTTTGTTTCCTATGTCTGGATGCAGTATTTCCACATGGATTCAACATTCAAACGTAACACAGGCAGCCTCTACTTTCCAGAGACCTTCTGGGATTCTGGTTAAAACAACTGGAGAAGGGTTCTGCACAATACACTGAGGCAGCTTTCCACAGACCATCAGGAAGAGCTCCAGGAGAGCCACTGAAAGAGTGTGGATCAGCTTGAAAATCCCTTGAACATTATCACTGGGTATGGTGTCTATCTTCTTCTCCATCTTAAGCAGTTGCCATGCCATTAAAAGTCAGTTTGCTTCACAGCAGAAGTGGTTGTGTTTCAGAAATGAGAGGAACAATCGCTGTGTGCAGTTGGCAGATGAGTTTCTAATGTGCTTGGGGATTCTTTTCCATGCTGTAAATTCAAATTACATCTCATCATGTGCCTAGTTAAAGAACAGAATGTGTCACACTAGAGAAAGGGAAAACCAGGGACAGATTGTGATCCTGTTGGCAATTATGGAAGTCTAGACTACTTCACTGTCATTTCCTATCCCAGGATGAATGAAAGCAGAGTAGGGGGTTTACTGGGGAAGAAAGCAAACAAACTACTTAAGCTCATGTTGGACAATTTATGAGAGAGCAGTTCTTGTACATCAAGTGATTTAAGCACTTGGAGAAAAATAAATATGTAAACATAAATACTGTAAATAAGTAAAAAAAAGTAGCAGTTTATTTTAATTTTTGTCTTCGTCAAAGTTTTTTTTCATTGAATCACAAATTCCTTTGGGTTGGAAGGGACCCTAAAGATCATCTAGTTCAAGCCCCTTGCCATAGACCAGGACACCTTTCACTAGACCAGGTTGCTCATAGCCCCATCCAACCTGGCATTGAAAGCTTCCATGGTGTGGCATCCACAGCCCCTCTGGGTAACTGGTTCCCAGGGCCTCACCAGCCTCACAGGAAAGAATTTTTTCCTAATATTTAACTAAATCTTCCCCTCAGTTTATTGTCATTCCTTTTTGCCTATCAGGACAAACCTCTGTGAAAAGTCCCTCTCCTTTCCCTTCTAGGCTCTCTTGAGGCTCTGAAAGGCCACAGTTAGGTCACCCCAAAGCTTTCTCTTATCCAGGCTGAATAACCCCAACTCTCTCAGCCTTTCTTTGCCAGAGAGGTGCTCCAGCCCTTGAATCATCTTGGTGGCCTCCTCTGGACTGGCTCCCTGTCCTTCCTGTGCTGGGAGCCCAGAGCTGGATGCAGTATTCCAGGTGGGGTCCCAGCAGGGCAGATCAGAGGGGCAGAATCCCCTCCCTCCCCTGCTGCCCACGGTGCTCCTGATGCAGCCCAGGGCACATTTGTCTCTCTGGGCTGCCAGCACACGTGGCCAGGTCATGTCCAGCCCCCTGTCCACCAGAACCCCCAAGTTCTTTGGGGCAGGGCTGCTCTTGATCTGTTCACCCCTAACCCTGTGTTGATACCAGGGTTTGCCCTGACTCAGGTGCAACACCTTGCACTTGGTCTTCCTAAACCTCTTGAGATTCCCATGGGAGAAGAAGGCTGTCTAGGTTCTGGTGATGCCTAAGCCCCAGGCAGGGGGTCAGGAAGGGAATTTACTTTTCTTGCATCACTGGCCACGCTTGATGACCAAGGCAAAACGTAAAATTGCTTTTAATAAAAAATTTAACATTTGTTCCCAGAACACTGTCATGAACTGGAAGCTAAACTCATACTCCAAGTAATAAATAGTGGTGGAGAGACGTGAAGAAATGTCAGAAACTAAATCTAACAAAATTCTCGAGGCGTATCAAAACTTTTAGCAAGCACATGTTCCCTACAGCTTCTCCATAATTTTTTAATCGTTCACTAATCATGTCTTAGCCTTATGATTATCATCATCTTTGTGCAAATCCTAGTATGTTCATATGTGAAACAGGCTTTTGTGTAGCAGACTGTGTTATTTACTGTGCATGGGATTATGAGTTTGTTTGTGTCATCCCAGGAATGAGTGTATCACTTCTCTCCGGCATTTGGTGGCATAAAGGCATTAAAATGCACTGGCAATGACCCCTGGTGCTTTACAAAAGGAAGCGATAAAAACTTTCTTGTCATGTTTAAGTGGCCGGGGAATTTAGGTATGTTATCCAGAATGCAATTATTCAGCTTGGAGCGCAGCCAAGGCAGTGAGACTAACAATGTGTTTAATCTTATGAAAAGATGGCATGGGATCTTTAATGACCATGTTTTGTTGGTATCTCGGATTTATGATGTCTCCCAGAGACAGTTCTTGTGGTGTCGTGCTCAAAAGATATAATTAGAAGATCCGTAACTCTGCTGAGCTTTGTTTCAACTGGTCTTTTTCAGAGAGATGTGCATTTTTCCAGTTTTATTTCTAATCTGTTCAGTGCAGCCTTGTGATGTCGGGGAGCCAGCCTTGGGAGGAAGCAGCTGGTCCGACCCCATGCCATCCATTGATGGGGAAGCTGTTTCCCTGACAACGGCAACGATGAGAAACCAGAGAGAGGCTCTTTTCCACTTCATGTTTCTTTTTCACTCGCTGTTACAGGCACTCATTAGCTCCCGAGGAGGAATCAGATAGCTCCTATCAAACCAAACTAAAGCCAAGTGGAATGGTGGAAATGTCACTACATTTTCAAGATTTTCGGGGTTATGAGCTTCTGTGAAGCCTGCTGTTATCAACATTAATTTTCTATTTAAAAGTATAAACAAACTAGGATTTTTTTTTCCCATTTGGGAATTATTCATGGCATTGTATCAAAACAAAGAAACCAGAGAAAAGAGTAAAAATTGCTGCACTAGCTTTGTGCAGGATGCCTTTGTGTGTGCAAGACTGCAGTAAAAGGGAGGGTCTGTGACTCAATTAGGGCTGTAGAGCTGGTGGATATGGTAGAATACATATCTGCCTTTTTATTCAAACTCCTGACATTTTGGACTTCCTTAGGAAAAAGAGAAGCTGAGAGACAAGAGGAGGTGACAGCCAGGTTGGCACAGGAGGCTGACAGCAAAGGCATGCTGGTGTTTTAATGCCTGTGCAAAAAAGACCTGTGAGTCTGAGTCCACTGTGCCTCACATAAACTCTCACCTGGGATAATGTCATTTCTCTGATGTTTTGCAAATGTTTTTTTCCTTGAATATCTAATGAGAATGACTGCATGAGTTGCAGGGCAATAATAAAGAATCCAGAACTTTTAAACATTAGGGAAGGAATCCTGGATTTATTTTGCTTGATGTAAGAAAAACTCAACTTCTTGGTTTCTTATGTTTAAGTTAATAAATACAGATATGTGACACCAAAACAGTGGACTCGAGAATTGCTAAAACAGTAATTCTGCAGAATATAAACCAGAATTCTTATTTTGTACTGGCACAAAATATTTGAGTAATTTAATGCATTAATTCATAAAGTCAAGAGAATTTATTTTTTTCCTGTGAGAATGTCATTGCCAGAAAAGTTTTGTGAGGCTTTGAGGACTCCCTCCCCATGACCCTCCTGAGGGATTCATGTAACAGAGGTTGTTGTGAGAAGAGCCTGGTCCAATCCTCCAGATCCAGCAGGTCTGGTGTGAGTGTGTCATAAATCAATGCGCTTCCAAAATACAGGCTGGATTTCTGCCAATTCCTGAGGTAGCTTAAAATTCTGGGCAGACTGTAAAATGCTGCTGACTGACCAAGGAGCATGAAATGCAGGGAATATACACAGATATCCAAAACTTGAGTCTTAACCTACCTAAAGAATAATTCATTCATAAGTTGAACAAATTGTAGCTATGAATAGGCAGCAAAAATATGTAATTTTTATGTCATTTTCAAAAGCTCTGTGCCTTTAAATGTTATTGTGATTAAAAGCTATAAAATTTAATAATGACCATCATGTCATTGTAGCTAATGCAAACACAGGACATTTTAATATCTTAACAGTTACTGCTTTTGCAGATGCTCTGAGCAGACCACTGATCTTTGGTCTTTGGAAATGGATAAAGCCTGGCCTATGGCATTTATTTATTATTTTTCCTTAGGAAGTGTTAAGGCAGTGGAATGGGTGTGGATGAGAGGCTGCCTTATCTTGGACTGCAACATGACGAATTTTTATGCAACATCAGGCTCAGTTCATGTGAAACTAAAGCTCTTAAAGCCAGCATGTACTGATCTCCTTCAGGAAAGGTAGCATCCATCCTTCTGCCCAACATGTAATTTTGCTGCAGTGTTATTTCATGAGCAGGCATCTTTTAAACATGCTTTTAGGTTGGCAGAGGCTTGATAACAAAGAATAAATACCAATTAGCTGTATTCAGCTGGGGGGCTGTCTGCTGATGTGGGGTCAGAGAGGGCCATGTTGTTAGGAGATGGTTGATGTTCACTACAACAGCTCAAGTCTGTAAAAACAAAAGCAGCATTTGAACAAGGGATAAAAGAAAATTGAGGAAGCTGGTCAAAGTCAAAGCCTTTGCAGCAGCAAAGTCTGAGCAGCAGCATGTTAAACAAATATTAACCTTTTATTCTCATGGCTGTGGTTTTTTTTGCTGTGTGCTACAGGGCCTTCTCCATAGTCTGCTATTACTTTGGTTTTGTTTTAGTTTGAACTTCAGCATTTGAACACATATTTACCTGATGATGGGATAATACATTCTTCCCTCTCATGTTCAGATAATGTTTTCTCTTTTACTTCCAGCAGCATCTCTACAGATACAGAGGCAAATCTGATGTTTTGTTTTTTTCTAAGCTCTCCATAGGGTTTCCCAAAATAAAAACTACAAATGTATTTGGTTTCTTCTTCAGCACCCTTATGCCACCAAATTAATTGTGATCAATACAAACACTCATAAAAATGGAAACAAAATGTTATACTTGAAAGGCTTCTAAATTCTATGCTCTAATTCTACTTGCGAAATACGCAGTAGATCAATATTATTATTAATAATAATTATTATTGCTATTACTATTATTTTTGGGACTAAAATCTGTTAGGCAGTGATCAAAGTGAATGCCTGAATGCAAAACAGCTGTGAGACTGAAGAAGGTGAAGATATGGAGTTGTGCATCCCATATTCAGCGGGGTTTTGGTGACAGAGGACACCTCTTTACCACTCTGTTTTCAGGAACAGTGAGGCTGGTAAGCCATGATCATCTCTGTCTTCTTTCTCACAAAAGACTGTACTCAAAACCTCAAAAATCTTAAGCATAGCTTTTGGAAGAGGGTCAAACCTTAATCCTCATGGCCAAAACCTGTTTCAGGACTGGAAGAGATGCAGTCTCTGAACATCAAGTTCATCATATCTGGGCAGTGGGGAAGGTTAGTTGAGGCCAGGTGAGGAATGCTGGTGGAACATGAACATCCTGTTGATGTCCATGACACATCTGGATGTCCCCTGTAATTCAGCCTGCTCTACAAATCTGACCTGTGGTTTTACTGGTCATGGTAATGCCAGATGAGGACAATGAAACATGGTTTGTAAGCAAAAATCCACCACAGGGACCCTCTAAACCTCATCCTTCTGTTGACTTTGGAATAAACAGAATTGCAGTAAAAAATTCAAGGATTCAGTTTAAATAGGGATCTGTCCACCAAACACCTACCTAAAGTATAATCACAGCTAAATATTTAAAGCAGAACTGACTCAGCAAGCTATAGTGAGTGTTGCCACAGTAGATATTAAATTTTATCCTGTAATAAGTACAGAGATATAAAAAATTGAAAAGTGACACCTGTCTAAAGTTACATAAAACTCCAGCTCTCTGTGAAAAGGATTCAGTTGTTCCTTCCTTACACACTTTTTTCTTCTACAGAACAGCATTTACAGGATACCTGCTCATTACACGTGCACTTTTTCTTCAGTGCAAGTTAAACAGCCCCTCTGATTTAAGGAGCCCTCTGGGCACTAAGCTCCTGCTTAAATTGCTTGAAGTCTGTGTCAAAACGGTGGCTGAGAGCTGAAAGAACTGCCCTCCAGATAAGTGAGGGAATGATGTATAATAATCTGCAATTTACCTAAATGCAATTGTACCTGACGGACATCACGGTGCAGCCCTAGGGAAGAAGACCTGGCTGGAACAGCAGGGAAGACCTGAACTGCTCCTGGAGTGACTCGTACCAAACCTGGATTGTCAGGTCAAAAACCTTCACTGGAACATCAGCAGGTCAGGAGTAGTGTTGGGAGATGATGCAGACTGCCCTTGCTAGAGATTTATGTGCAGGCAAGCTTAAGGAGAAGGAGGAATCTTGCATTTCCTTGTGGGAGGTGTTGAGCTAGAAAGAAGTTGAGCTTACTTGGATTAACAAGATCCCAGTGGGTGGAGGTGCACAGCACCTGCAGCTCTGTTAGCTTCAATTTGAAGCTCAGCTTTTTGGAAACTCTCCATGCTATGTCACTTCCTAGGAGACAGCATTTTGGAAAATAAAGGCTCAAGCACCAGAAGAAATGGGAACAATCCAGGGATGGGGTTTTTGTGATGGATTTGAGGAAGGCTTTTCGGATGCATTTGGATATGGGTGGTGTTTTTGGTTGTTCTGGAAATTATTTACAGTACCTAACTGAAAGTGTAAAGAAGACCTCAGCTCAGAGGTGTTTTAATTGAAATGCAAAGTTTATTGCTTGAAATAAGACAGATATAAAAAGAAAAAAGAAAAAAAGAAAGAAAAAAGAAAGAAAAATCCCCCTTAGACAGTGTTGTCTCATCCGCTGAGACACTTGTGATCCATGAGCTCTTTGATTCAATTCACATGAGGCAGAGATACTGTCTAATTACTGAGAAATTAATTTAAAAACCAAAACTCAGACCCTTTTTGCATGCACTAAACACCCATCCTGTCCTGCACAAATTAGCAAACTGTGTGTGTTCCTTATGAGTCCCCATAGTATAATTTACAGATACACATGAAATTATCCATTTTGTTCATGTTTCCAACACCTTCAAAAAACCCAGAAATTAAAACATAGCATCTACCCATATTTTAGAAGGTGGGTATAGAGCAGCAAAAACCCTTTTTAATCATCCAGTATTGATATATTTCTAGATGGATTCTAGATATTATATTTCTAGAGCATGTCTACTGCCCTAGCCATAAGCTTACCTAAGCTCCCCAGGATGCTTTGTGACTCATTTCTGGTACGTATATATTTATTTATATAAATGCTGTATCTTCACACAATCTGAATACTTCAGACATTACCTCAGCTTGTTTTAATTGCATTTCTCTCTGCTAAACCATTGCATGTCACAAACCAGGTAGGGGGAGGATCCCTCAAGGTCATCTGGTCAGATTCTCTCTTCATAATAAAGGATCATTTAATGTACTGTGTTTTCTAGTGCTAGTGTAAGGCTTTTTTTGAACATCTCATATAATGAGGTTTCTACTGCCTAGCAGGAAAGATTATTTCACATGGTAACAGGCCTTGCCAGTAGAAAATTCTTGTTATTTATTTTCTAAAGCTCTTTATCACCTCTCAAATGCTGTAGTGAGATTTCTGCTCTTTGATAACTGTCTTTAAACACCTATAATGAAGCTTCATCTAGAAGAAATGCATGAATTTTAGTAAGACGAGGATAGCTAATTTTTGAAATTTGAATGAAGATAGAAGGGTAAGGCTGAATGTGATGCATATTATCTATCCATGCATTCAACTAAAGGAAAAAAAAAAGAAAAATTTACTTCTATTTCTGGCAGAAAAATACTCTCCACCTCCCTCTTATTTTGATCAGAACTAAAAGAAGTGGATATTTAATCTGCTCAGAACTGGCTGTGACATTTAACCACATTTTAAAAAAAACCAAACCATACCTTCTTTTCAAGCTCTTAAAATCATTGAATCTTTATGAACTCCTTTGGATTGAATAAGATTATATATGCTAATAGGCACATAGTTATTTGAGGCTGTTCTAGGGGACTCTTCTGCATCCTTAAGCTAGCTTGAGCTAGCTTAAGAAACTTGAAACTTTTTTAGGAGGTAGAGGACTACTCTTATTAAAACTAGCCTTCCCTAGAGAAATATAAATGCACATTCACCCATTGCTTTTGATAATGTTGGGAATGTTGTACTGAGACAGCTGAGGGCATGAGAGGGTCACAAAATTATATCCTAGTGATATAATTTTTTTAAAGCTTTATACAGAATACAGTTTTTAACATTAATTTTGTGATGAATTAATAGCTATGATGGGGCCAGTTTGTATGTGTTTTTGGCATAATTGGAAAAGATACTGAGCTGAATTCAAATGAGAAATTTGAAAATGAGGTATCATTTAGGCTGCAATATCCCCAGCTGCATCCCATTTACCTTCCATAGGATTGCGCTGGTCTGTGTTTGCCACAAACCCAATTTTAAAGAATTAGGGACAAGAACTGGGGAAACACACAGTAAAGAAACAGGGCTTGAAGTGATGTTTCATCTGGGTTTACCTGCTAGAAGTGGAAAAATAATTTTGATTGCTTTACAACACACTTACTGTACATTAGACCAGAAGTACAGACACCCTAGAGAGGGGATATAAAAGACTGAGGTGCCAAAATAGTTGGTGAAGGATGAGTTTTATGTCACCCATGCTGCAGTGGGAAGCAGGAAGGGAAACATGGAAATTTTGTTTGTAGGGGAAAACAGGGATGTGAGGTGGGATGCTTGAACTCATCTAGCAACACAGAAAGTTGAAGCTTAGGAAAAAGTAATAACAAAATCTCTATGCAAGGAGAAAGGAACAGAAGGTCATGCAAAGGGGGAGGCCTGCATTTAGCCCAACTTTGCTTAAAGGTTGGTGTCATTTGGCTGAAAATACAGTGGGTTTTGCCATTGATCTCATTTTTAGGACTCCAACCTCCTGCATGTGAGATGAGGTTAGATTCCCAGTGGTGCCCTCTTCTGCAGTTTTCCTTCATTTCAGTACAATGAGTCACCTATAATCACAGGAAACCTTGAGGTGCAACTTCTGGAGCCTTTGGCCAGTACTTGACCAGACTAAGTGATGCCAGCTGTAACAGATGCCTCGAGGCAAGGCAGATTTGTGCTGTTTGGAGCAGTTCATGAAACAGTTATAATACCTTCATTCACACTGTATAGATTATTCATTTGTCTCCTATTTTCATCTTCTGCAGATGTGCTAGCAGGCAAATTAATTTGCAGATGATTCATAGAAATAATTGAAGAGCATATTGAGAACTCTTCCATTTATTTTTGGATGTACACTAAATATTTGTATCTAAGACTGACACTCCATAATATAGAAAGGTTATTTTACTTACTAAGTAGTTTTAGATCACCTTGAATGAGGAATTAGAAATGTGTGAGAAACTTATTTGTTATTTTCAGATAAAATACTGAATATTTTCTGAGATGTTAATGTTAGAAATGTGAAACACTTGAAGAAAATTCAAGAGTAAGGGAGATGCCATCTTTACTGATCTATTAACTATTTATTAAGGTTTTTTTACCCACAAAAGATTAAAGCAGAGGGCATAATGAATTATGAAATATATTCCTCTTCAGCTTAAGAAAAGCTAAATATGTTGTACTTCTAAATACAACACTGCTGGTTGACACCTTCTTTATTCTGAAGGTGGGAGGTCAAGAGAACGCATTATTTATTGAGTGATACTTGTTTATCCTGGAAATTATGGTGTTATATATATTTATATACTTGTGTATATATATAAATATTTATGACTGTAAATAAATTTAGATATATCTCTTTTTGCCTCATGACAAAAATATGTGAAATGTTTGGCATTCATAAGCAGGGAGAAAGGCCCTTCCATGAGATTTACTGGCATGGAAAATCAGTTTTCAAACTGTGTCAGAACAATAAAAAGTGTTAGCTATGGTACTTATAGATAGGAATATTGACATATTGGAAAAATTGGAAGTTTCAAAGAACTGATGAATCCTTGAAGAATACTTTCAGGGAAGTATTACCAAGCAAATGAAGATGAGTAATGTCAGACAACGATGGTTAAGTTCTTGATACAGAAACAAAGCTGAACAAAGTCATATGGGGATTGTTAAGTGGAGATGAACAAATCAAGATGAACAATGAGAGATGATAAATTTTTGAGTAGGCAAGAAACAAACCAGAATAAGTGATGTCAGGTGATGGTTTTATGCCATCAAAGAAAGAGGAAAAAAAATCGTTTTCTTTCTTAGAGAGTTGACTCACACTGCATTCCTGAGTAAAGCCTTTTCTTCATGGGCTTGCATGTTTCAAATTTAGAGCAACTGTCTCACAATGAGATGATACCAAAAACTTCTGGTAATAATTTTTTTTAGCACTGCAAATGGTTACCATCTTTTCCTGATTGCTGACCAGCTCCTTGGATTTGGTTACATTCATGACCTTTGCAGTGAGCTCCTCATTTAAAGAACAGTGTCATGCTGCAAGTGCTAAAGGCAGCAGAAGGGCTTATTAATGCTCCTACATTACAGTCAGGCTTTTATAAACACGAATGCTCTAGTTTGTTCTGCTTATCTATTCCTCCCTTGTTGTTGGACGTTAAATTGAATTTACATTGTATTTTTCTCCCACAACAAACAGAAAACACACCTTCTTCTTTTATTCAGTAATCTTGAGGCCTGTTGTATATAACATTCTTATATTTTGTACTTGGATTAAGTCATGAAGATACGGGACCCATGATATTGAGGTCCAAAGTAAGAGGCAACTGAGGGATGAAACCCCACTTATTTGAGTTGAGCTTCAGCACACCATCTTTGGCCAGAAAACCTCAAGGGACACCTTAACCCTCAAGGGACACCTTGTTCTCCCTTAATTTTGGTACGTCTGGGCTCTTGTATGACTCGTTCCCTGCATGTTTGTGTGATGGTCTCTCTGTAGCATCTACTTTGGTGATGGCAACTAATATTACCTATTTATTTAATTAAAATGAAGTGTCTTCTACTTTAAAGCAAAGCACTGTGCAGCACTTGCCAGTAGTTGTCTTATGGTGGTACTAAAAATAGGGGAATATTTTTCTGTATTTACGCTGTCCTAGCCTTTCCCTCTTTCCTTATATTTTTAGCCACTATAGATTTAAAGTCTGATTTACCCTTCTGGTTTTCCTCTTCCCTGCACAGTCACTCCCACTGTCTCAAAGTGACTACAACATTGTGTCATTCTGATCAGGAGCACCTCTTTTTTTCTTTCATCTCCCTCCCAAAAGCTCAGGCTGCTTGCACCAGCACTGGTGCTTGTATTGTCCTGGTCCCTGGTGGTAATGGCCACAGCAAGTTGGGGAACTGTCTCTGAGTTCTTCCTCATCTCTCCTTGGCTGAGTTCAAGGCCCCAGAAAACTCACTCTCTGGGGCTTTTAAAAGGGCTTATGGTTGCTCATGTACTCTGAGTTAGAAGGCAGGAAGAAATACAGACAAGATCTTTTCAAGAGGTCAAAACAACAAAAGCAACTTTACTGGCAAGATTAGAAAATCAGAGTGCTTTGGCAAGACGTTTAAAGAATAATTCAGTCAACACAAAACACTTCTCAAAGCATTATCTTGGTCCATTCAACTTCAAGCTCTCAAGCAATTTCGTTTTAATTTACTCAAAAATTCCAAGAAGAGGGAATTAAAAGAAGAAAGAGAAAAACAGAGGAGATATAGAAAAGGCCACTTCTAGCTACCAACTCCTGGGTTCCAATGATGTTCAACTGATAGAAACTCCAAGAGGAGGTAGGCTTAGGAGGTGTTCATGTCGTGTTCAGCCTTAAACATCCCTTGGCCTTCCTGGGCCCTTCCCCCAGGTGGGACTTCTGGTCATTTGGCCACTCGAGCTGGGTTAGGGCCCCCAGAGGCAGGTGTGGAACATTGCCTCGCCTGTGCCAGGGCCTGGCACCACTGCTGGCCTGGGATACAGGCTTTAGGGATGGGAGTGTGCAGCAGGACACTGCTTCTCCAGGGCAAGGCTCAAATTCCCCCTTCCCCCTCATTCATGCCCCCCAAAATGTCTTGAGACATCAACATTTTCAGTGTCTCACACTGAGTCACCTGCAGGTGACAATTTTCCATCAGCTTTTCCACCCCAGTGACTCAGTTTTATCAGGCTATGCTGTTTTCCTCCATGGTCTCCAGTCAGATGCTGCAGAGGTGATGGGCAGGGTGTGATTCACTCAGGTTCCTTGGGCTGTTTCTATCCAGACTTGTATTTTTCCATATCACTCTGCTATTTGGAACTTCATATCTATTCTTGACAAGAATCAAAAGGAAAACATTTTACCAAAAGTGTCTCTTTCCTCTCTTAGAGGAGTAGGTCCTCATATATTAATAGCACTCCTGAAGGAACCAGGACAGCAGAAAGAAATTGGCGCTAATTTAATTAGCAGTGGCATTTAATTATCCCTTTGGTTAGGTTTATATTTATGTATTTGTACAAGAGCTATCATTTCATCTAAGTTTAAGCAGAAGTAGTTTAACCTCAAAATGTTGTGATGTCAGAACATTAACAAGCCAGGAAATTTTCAAAAGCACTTATCAGATTAGCTGGCTGTTTTAAAGCACAGATACCAATTACCATTATGGCTGTCAGATACTGTTATATATTGAAATATAGCATCTAGAAAAAAAACATTATTATCTACTATGAAAAAGCTAGGCTTAGGATTTACATGCCCAAAGCTGTCTTTTGATGTACCCTTATTCTGTGTAGCTGAAAATATACAGGAAATTATTTTGTAAACTCAAAACTTTTAGAAGACTTACCTAAAAAAAAAAAAAAGCTGGCTTCAGTACATGATAATATTTAGATTAAATTCCCAGGAACATTTCTGAATTATAAAAAAATCTTTGATATTACTGCAGCTGCAAATCCACCAAAAGATCCATATGTATTTCCCAGTCTGAGCGACAATACTGTAAGTACATGTAATATGACAAGGTTTTTTTGTCATTGTCTTAACTCTTGCCAAATTCAGTGTCTCTGGGGTCTCTTCCCATAGTTTCTTGCTATCTCATCACTGCCTTACAAAGTGCATAGTCTTGAATGGTACAAAATGGACTTTGTTCTAAATTTTCTCCTTTGAAAACAAGGATTTTTATATGGTGTGTTGGGGGACTCCCAGTACAGCACGAGCTGGTTCCAGGTCAGATTCAGCATGAATGCCTTTTTTCTTTCTTGTTCATGATTGTAAGAAGAAAAATGTGCTTCTCGGATATTGGTCTTCCTTTTGTTTTTCAGTTTGGGAAAGAGAAAATTATTAGCTGATATTTTGGTTAAGAATATGCACCAATTATGTTAATTTGCAATATTTTAGTATCATCATGTGATTTTTTTTTTAAGTCAGTCTGAGGTTTGGTGCAATGAAATTGTATAACACTTTTTTTCCTAATACCACTACATGCCATCAACCTGCCATTCAAACTTTTAAATCTGAATACCCTTCAGCTTGACGCTTCAGACAGGTTTGTGAATAGAAATTGAGCTGCTTGTTAGGAGTGTCGCTCATCACTGTTTCCTAGGTTTTATATTCCTTCTGTCTTCTTTTTGTGTATTCTTTCTGTCTCTTCTTAGGTATTTTGGGCCATAAAGCAGCTAATGTAGGAAAGTTAAGCATAAAAAAAGGAGGCATTAAGTATAAAAAAAGAGACAATGTCTAGGTTTATGAACTCTTGATAGGTTTTTGTATGATTGTAATTGTATGACCTCTGATAGGTATGTCAATGTCTGCAATTATGAAGGCTATTTATAGATAGCAAAATGAAGTGCATATATGTGTATTGAATCAACAGAAAATGTTGAATTATACTCTAGTTGATACAGTTTCACTTTCTTTCGTCTGTAGCATAAAGCACCTTGGCCTTTTACATTGTGGGTTTTCTGAGTAGCTTTTTTCACATACACTGTTCTTGCCATTCCCTGACACCACACCTCCCTGACACCTGTAAAATGAAGTGATATTTACTCAATTATCACTTTAAATATCATCAGAAAAGAAAATGGAATTGAAACAGCCCTGGGCCCCCCAGGTGCCTCATAATATCAAAACATTATACTTGGGAAAAAAAGAAAAAACAACTTATTTCCGTATGAACCATCTGATAGTGCATGAAAAAAAAGAGGAAATAATGTGTCCAGCAACTGGCAGATTAAGCAGTTTTTTTAGGATGCTTACAGGCTAGAAAGGCTGATCTGCTGACAAGGAGATGGAAGCTTCCTGTTCAAGCAGGTAGAAAAAAAATAAAAAAGGCTTTAATCCTGATGGATGGATGTAAATCTTGAAGCACTGAATTTAACAGGATACACACAGTGTTAGGCTTTGGATGTACTGAGAGGTTTAAGCTAAACTCCTTGGCCAGTGACAATTACACTATTAAACCATGCTTGCCTTACACTTCAAAGTGCGAAAAAGGAAAACCATTCCTATGGCCCTGTCATGTTGATTGTCTACCTGAATGAAACTAATGAGGTATGCACTGGTTACTCAGGGAAGGTTTTAATTAGTAGGTGTCAGGTCCTTAATGCCTCATGCATCTTCTTCCCTCTGGTACTTCCCTTAAGTTCCAATGTCAAAATAGGTTATATTGAGTGCAGGTCCCTTAATTTTGTTACAATAAAATTTTTTGCTATTAAGATAAATGGAATATATATTTTTCTTATAATCTTGTGATGTTTGAGTGTATACTTACTATTTCAGGCCCTGTGAAATAGTAAGAAATATTTCAAAAGCTTTTTCTCAAGTTTTGAGAAGGCAAAAAAAATTACAGCCAAGAATCTGCTTTTTCTTTTTTTTTTTTTAATTTTTATTTTGTGTGTGTTCTTTTCCTCTGGCACTAACCAGTTATTAGTTCAAATTCATGTCTGCCAAACCCTGTAGAATAAAATTTTTTGAAGTAGCATCTGTCTTTTCTAACAACTTGTGTGGATTGCTGTGGGAATGAAATTCCTCTTGACTTGCCTCCAATTCCAGAAGTGTTTGTGTGTTATCTATTAAGAATGAGTCTGCAAAAGATCTGTGTGCAAGCCTTTGTATGATAGACAAGAAGGGTTTACCTGAGGCACATTCTCCTCATACTATAAGCAAATCAATGCTGCGCCCTTGGAGTCAACCAAGTCCCAGAATAGAGCTCTTTTATAAACTCAGAAATTGCAGAAAAGTACTGCATCATTTTTTTTCTATGCACTAGAATTGTATTTTGTTCTACATATCAAAATGAAGCTGCCTTATAATGATACTAGCCTAAGGTTTCTGGTGAAGTTTTTTTCACCCTTATTCAGCTACTTCATTAGCAGTATAACTTCAGATTTTGATGGGCTTTATATTACTGACTTGTTTTTTTTTCATCTCCATAGAGTGGCTGGAATCCATCTTTGTGAAATTTCACCGACATCTGTGGAAATTCATAGCTAAAAATTCTTTTGATGTTTAAGGAAATTTTTATTGCACATTACGTATGATTGGAAACATCAAAGGAACTTTTTTGTGAAATTAGCTGTGATTTATCTCTGTGTATTTGGCACACACAAAAAACAATGGGTTTAGACTCCCAAATAGTGCAGCCGTTTTCAAGTAGCTCAACCATTGCTGCTTATATTAGCTGGGAGAGGTAGAGGAACCCAAAAATCTGAGTTTCAGGATTTGGTATGAACATGGGGTCTTCACAACCAGCAGGCAACTTTAGAGGGTAGCAGTAATTTTCTGTGCTATTGCAGCTCTGATAACTGAGACTGTATGAGAGTCTTTCCTTTTCTGGCTCTCTAAGGCTCACTTCCTACAGAAATTGGAAGTAGTAGGACAGTCACAGATGGTTCCAGATGATGGCTCTGTAAAGCCCTGAATCCATGCCTGCTGAGTACTAGGGAAGCAGCTCCTCAGTTTTCTGTCATGTCCAGCCAGCTTTTGTGAGTCTGTGTCTGGCTGTGCAAGGAAGCCGTGCCTGGCTAGTGGACCTGAACCGTAAAGCAGATGTGAGATGACCTCATGTAATTTTCTTCCTGCCCCAGCTGTGTTCTCACAGTGGTGGCTTCAGTCAATTTGGTAGGTGAGTTCAGCTTTTGCATTCTTTGAGCATGCTAGTGTTTTTTTAATCTCTGTATGTGGCCATAGTGTTTCGAGGCAAGTCCTTAATTACATGTTGTTTTTCAATTCAGTGCCTAAAGTGCTCGCCAGATAGTATTTGAAAAATTGATTATTTTTGCAGCTAAGCTGTAAGATTTTTTTTTAAGTCTTCTAAAAGAGGAGTTTGTTCATTTGCTTGCACTCTGTGGGCTATAATTAAACACTGTTGACATGCTTGGGTTTGTGTGTGGTACTGACCAGAGGAATTAATATTTCTGCGTACCAAGGCAGAGCTTCAGCTGGCAGATCCATGGGCTGTCCTCACAATGAGGGCAAACTTTTCTCCCTGTGGTTTCTTAATAGTGCTACACCATAAAGCTGAGAGTCTGTTTGTCAGCCTTTCTGTTCTCTGGATAAATGTATGAATTATTGTGTTTTAATTGTTGCCTACACGTATTTGCAACTAAAACCTTATTATTGCATGTTTATCCAATCAGGAAACAGAAGTTAGACCAGTCAAGCTGTTCTGGGGTTTGGGATACAGGAGAAGTGATGAAATCACTCTTTCTTCCTCTCTCTGGAGGAGGAAAATTCTTATAGAGAACAATTTCTAGATGTACCATCTGGTCTTTAATACACAGAGATCTCCTGACCTGGACTAAGACAGATTATGTTGTCAAATAAACAGGGTGTCAGAATAGACTGTTTTTCCATCCAAGTCAATTCTTAATTGTGTGCAAAAGATACTGCTGGGCCATAATGAAGATTTAAACCTCACAGGCCCATCTGAACGTTAGTGCTTCTGTTGGGAAGATTGTTTACCTGAATTTCTGCTCTGCTGGCTTGGCTTTTGAGTAGACAGTAGAACCATGCCAGCTCCTATGAGATGAAAACTTGTCCCCTTCATATTAAGAAGGAAAGGGAATTACCTTTATTTATACATTGTGGATGTTATCACAACTGTCCTTTATTTTGTTTATATCACTTCTTTGAAATTTCATCTTGGCAGAAGATCTTGCATCTGGTGGAATGACACTGTTGAGTGTTACCTCTTGGATCGCTGTTGATATTGCCCTGTGATTTATCCAGGAAACAGGACTATCAGGGCTATTAACCTGTCTTGGTTTGTAAGACAGGTATCTGCCAAGGAAGGCAGGAACCTGCCTTGAAATGAAGAAGAAAGAAAAATGTAAGCCTCCCCCTTTCCCTCTGAATTATTATATTTCGAAAACACAGAGCTCTCAGGCAGACATATGGGAATAGGAATAACAGTTCTTTACTAATGTGTTTAATAAGGTAAACCAACAACAATAACTACAGTATTAACAACAGAACAGGGACCTCGTCTTGGCTGAGACGGGAAAAGTGGAGGAGAGGCTGTGCCTCACACACCCCTGTGAGCAGTCAGTCCCGGAGCTCCTGCAGGGCTCTGAGGAAAACACCTCGCTGGAAATGGCAGGGATGGGCAGGAATCCCGGGCCAGTGGATGAGATGGATCAGCAGCTCTGCGGTGGCAGCTGGGGCTGCAGCACGTCTGGCAGGACAGGAGAGTGAGGGTCACAGATGGAGAAGGAGAAGGAGAAGGAGAAGGAGAAGAAGAAGAAGAAGAAGAAAGAAGACGCTTCGTCTGGATGATGGCAAAAATCCTCTTCTAGCAGAAAAAGCTCTGAGAGTGTCTGTCCCACTCCCCCACAGAAGGACCCAAGAAGCCCCACTTTCTTCCAGCTGCCCCCCAGGCCCAGCCGATTCTTTGTCTTTTTTAAGCACCTAAGAAGTACCATCTATCAAGGCTTCTCTCAGCTAAATGGGGAAAAATTACACTAGCTGAGAAAGAATACAAAAAAGGACACCTAACCCCCAACATAACCTATGCAGCAGAATTTCTGGGTGCACAGACCCATCTCTGACAGCTTTAAATTTTTTCCCCATGCTGGATGATTCCTCTCTTCCCAGAAGAAGTGACAGAACTGACAATGGTTGTCCTGCTACTATTTGTTGATTGTGTGCCCAAAGCCTGTATATTACAATCTCCTGACAAATGAAAAGCATCTCAATTTTACTTTTGTACCTCCACAACTATTATCATTATCTGATGGCTGAAAATGAGAAAGAAATTTCTAGTGTACTTTGGTAGGCTAAGTATATTTGTGGGCATTCCTTGATACCATTCTTGTATCCAGTTACCTCAGTTATTAGGGTTGTGCCTGGCAGTGCAGTTCCTCCCCATTCCCAAACATTCAGTGTTGGGAGTGGATTAACCTGGGATTGGCAGATGCTCACATGAACCACAGACCAAGTCTAGACAAGATGGTTAAGCAGTAAAATATCAATGCTTACTGAGGGTTTAGGTTTTATTTCCCCAGCTAAATTTGCTTTGTTTGAGTCATTTGTTTTGCAGTTGATATCATATTTCCTTCCTTCCCGTTTTAGGAAGGAAATAAAATGCCATATTTGAGGAATAGGGCATAACCAGTCGTTCTCACATTTACCTTTTCCTTCACATGTATCATATAAGAGAGGAGGAGTTCAGGTAACATCTTTGCTTTTGACTGGAGCCCTGGAGGGCCCTGGAGCAGCCTCTTCCCAGGCAGTCTCATGAGGCTCCAATGCACTATGCCAGCCTGCTTTCCTGTGAGCTCTGAGTCTGTGCCTTTTAAATCACACTGCAGTGTGCCTCATGTTCAGCCTTGCATGGTGCTGAGAACTAAAAGAAGATTCTGCATTCTCACTTCCCCAGCAATATTTCGCTATTAATGAGTTTAACACCTCCGCTTAATGCAGCCTTGTTTGGCTGCCGTTAGAGACGTGACATCAGTTCAGAGTTAAGAGCTCTCAAAATATTTTATCTGTCTTGCAGGTTAACTGCCTGATTAGAGACAGAAATTGTAGGTCCAGCTGATTAATCAAGCAAATTAATTGAATTAATTCATGGAGGTCGGCTGTGCCAAAATATTGTACTGCAAGCTTGGTACTGTGCTGAAAATACAGCTTATGTAACATTTCATGAAACCCTGATTTTTTAAACATTAGAAATAATGCAAATGCAGATAACAATGCACCAAAGAATAGATAAATTTTAAGAGATTTAAGCAGCGCCTGTGCAAGAAGTCCCAGAAAAATACTTGATATTTTTTATTATTTTAGTAACTCTACTAGAAAAGAAGGGAGAATCTGGTGAGTAATACACTTAGGGGAAAAAACACTGATGGCTCTTTCTAGCCATGAAAAAAGGAAAAAAAGGAAGCTTTCAGATTTGATCAATTTATTTAATCTAACCTCAAAGTGGAATGTTTCTTTTTCCTTAGTAAAGAACAACCTTTTTGTTTTTGTTTATTAAATATCTTTGAGTTTTGAATGCTCAAAGACGGAAAAAAACCCCCCTCGTTTCATTTTTACACCTATTTAAAACCTGATTTTTGTATATTTCCATCCTTTTCTTTTCCTTTTCAGCCTATAGATATCTTTAATCTTCAACAATTCAGGTATGTATGAAAATACTTCACTCAAGCAGTTGTGGACACTTCAGTGATTTTTAGTAGTTTTGCAAATTTAGTCTTTTTAAGCTAGTGTTAATATTGTTCAGTCAATATACATTTACTGCGACTGGAGAAAAATGTAAACTGAAATTTCACTACACTTCATAGGAAACATCAAAATTTGAGGCTTAATTTTAAATCAGGGAGAACAACTACAGGAAAAGTGGTGGCAAACTTTGTGACTAAACCCACTTGGCTCAACTGGGATCTAAGCAGGGTTTTATCATTCAGTAGACCAAGATACAGGAGAGCAAAATTATGCCGAGTAATGTCCTAGAGAGACCCTTGTTGTGTGCTTGTTATCAGTACACAAAAGTACTGAAAGTGGGTTTTGGTTTTAAATGAAGATTAAGTTAATTTCTTCCCCAAGGATTTTCCCTCATGATTACAGCAAGGGATGAACAGTCTTCCAGGTTCATGAACATAAGATCTCTTTGAACAGAAATGAGTGATTTTTTTCCTGCCTCTCTTTTCTACAGCCTTCTTTCTATCATTTTGCTTTATTGTAAACCTGAAGAAAGTGGTTTTCTTCATGAAATATTGAGTTTTAGGGAGGGAGATCATACATATTGCTTTGTTAGCACAGATGACAATCTTTGTTTTTGCAAGATAAAGCAATCATGCTCTTAGATGAAAACACACCTGGGGATCCAGCGCTCTTACCCCTGGCTCTGGAGCCACAAAGTGCAAGGCCTCTTTATTCTCAGTGCTGATGGGAGGAGTGTTATCAATGTACAAGCCTCTCTTTTTTGTTTTCTGTGTATTTCTACCATCTGTGGGAATGAGAGGTTTTCGTACTGTGTTTTTTAAACAGGGAGAAAATGAACACAAGTAACTGCAGAAGTGTTAATAACATTTAGAATAAGTTTTCACATATTGGAATAGCTTTTTTTTCCTCCGTCCTGGGCACTCTGTCCCGCTCAGGCTGTGGAAAGCAGTCAGAAGAACTGAGCTGCAGATGTCTAGTTGGCATCAGAGAGATGGACTGGCTCCACCATCCCTCTCTGCCTCTCCACACGTCACCATGGGGAGGTTTTGGAAGCGTAGGCAGGAGAGAAGTGGCTGCTCCAATGTGTTATTTCCAGTAAGTGACACAAGCTGGAAGAATTCTTCTGATTCCTCTTGAAACAGATGCGAACAGACCAAGAGCAGCTTTGCTTAAATAACCGGTTTCTTCATGGGCCAATTCTTCACTGAAAGGATTTTGGCATAGAAGTGCATAATAGCTGTAATTTTTCTACTGATATAGCACTGTTCCTTTTATGTTCCAATAAAAATTACCCTTGCCTAGTACATATGTACAATGTAAGTTCTTTGGAGCAAAACCCAATCTTTATCATCATCGTGTTTAGAGCGCAGAAGTGAGATTGTAAAAATCCTGCACATTGAGCACCAGCAAATGCTCCTGTCCAGATGTGGATGTGAACAAGCTTCTCAGGAGGTACTGACATATTACAAACCAGCTCAGTATAAGCACATTATTTGTTGTAAACATTTAATGTAATCTCAGGCCTCAGTGTGGTTCTGTAATAAGAGGTTGCTGCATGTCACAGCTGATTTACTTTGTTCTTTCCCAGTTAACTTGAGGGAAGGTGCAGTTCTGCTGGAAAAGCTGTCCTCTGGGTCATTTATAGTAAAGAGAACATGTTGGTACTGGGTGTTGTGAAGCCATCTGAATTCAAAAGTGCTCATTTTGACAGAAAATGTAAAAGTAAATACCATCATTCACTGATAAAGCAAAATGCCCTTTTGTTTAGCAGAATACCAACAAGAATTTTTAGACCACCTAATGAAACATAACATGCTATTTTAACTTTTCTTTTTGCTTCTCCTTTTAAAACTACTGCTGTTTAAACATTAGTAGGTAAATATAATATTTTCTTCAAAGACATTTTTCTCTTCTTGAGACAACATGATTACTCAACCAGTTTCCAACTTTTGTTACAGTATCTGCAAGTATTATTTTTTTTTAATTAACTAATATTTCTGCTATGGAATTGTAACTCACCGTATATGCAACACACCTGTGAGAAAATATTTTCAGCATAAAGCTGCCTAAGTTTCCAATTCATACCACACTAATTGCTTATATAAAAACAACACCTCTTTTTCTTGAGACAACAAATCCTAGTAATGGGAATCTTAACTATGGGAATTTTGGGTGAGAAAAAGATTTAAAAAACTGGTTTCAAAAGAGAGTGTTTATATTTTATACTAATTATTTTTCCCCCAAAACTCTGCACTTTTTTGCCTTTGAATCAACAGCAATGAGACACCCAAGAAAGGGTGTGAATCAGAGTCACTTCAGTGAGTAAATCAAACTACTGCAGATTACAGGAGCAGAGGATCCAGCCCAGAGTCCTCATCTGCCCCAGCAGCTTTCCCAAGGGTACAGACATTGGTTTATCTGCTGCTGTTGGTAGGATGGCTGTTTGCTGTGGTGCTGCTGGCTCACTCCCTTCAGTGCCTGCAGCTCCAAGAGGAGTCAGTGCTGTTCACATGGGAGTTTGTGCCAGAATAAAACTGGCCCTGCCATGGTACTCCTCATTCCCTTGGTGGGAAGAGGACTGGTCCATATGGAATGAACTATTCTTAACTTTTAAGATATCTCTCTGATTTACAGTGCTTACCAGTGACTCTGCAGACAGTGACAGAATTAGTTGAAACTTGTATGTGGAAATTACACTTGGAATGTACTGTCATGCACATACACTTACAATCTCTTATGTAGAAAACAGATTTTCAAGGGGTTTTCCTCCAAATTTTGCAGAAAGATACTGAAAAGAGGTAAAATTTTAGCAGATATTTAGTTTAAAATAGGAGTTTAAACCTGCTCCCTGTGAGCTTTGCTGATGGTCTGCAGTGGGTAGCACAGGAAACTTCTGGTTCCCATTTGGTTTTGTGCAACACAAATAATGTCATAGACCACGATCAGAACACCCCTTAGACATCTCTGTTTCAGGTTGTAGACCACAGCCTATTTATTCATCCCTTATGTGGAAGTCGTCCTGTGTTTACCCTACTCTTGTTGCTCTTTTAATGAAAATTTTCCAGTTCTGATATAAATTTCTGTAAAGAGGGGCCAAAACTGCCTGAATTATTAAAAATGCTGGCATTCTCTGGGTATGTACAGTGACAGAATGATGTTCTCTGGTTTTTTTTCTGCATTCTTTTTCTAGCAATATATAATGTTTGCTTTATTGATTGTTTCTCTGTAGAAATGAAAGAAATGGGTACGCTTACTCTAAGGCATAGAAAGAATAAGCATAATTGATGTCTAATTTCTCCAACATCCTCAGAGAAATCTTTCCTTGACTTCAAATTTGAATAATGTAGTTTTTCTTCTGTTATCAAAGACAGATTTGGGTAGAGTTAACTTACTGTGTTTACTTTCGAATGGGGAGATTTTTAGACAGCATTTCAGGAGGTGCTCTTGAGTTTGAGTTTGAACATAAGCACTAATTGAACATGTGTTATTTTTTCCTGGAGACTGCTGGTCATTTTTTTGCTGCTTTCAGTGATGGTATCAGAGACATGCTGCTGCATTAGATAATGGATTTCCTTCATTCTGTTCCTCCTGGCACAAGCAATCAAAGCTCTAGCACATCTCCTTTGTGCATTTTGCAAAGCAAAATTTTGCTAAGCAAAGTGCTGCAGGGATTTCTCAGCCCAGCCAGTCCCCTCTTACCCGTGAACACTGCAGGGATTTTCACCTCTGTGCTCTGGAGATGACTGATTTTGTGTCATCCCTGCACCAAGTGGAAGCTGGAACATAAGGAGTACATCCACCACTGCTCAGTTGATGCACATAGAAGTGTGGGCAGTCTTAGAAAACTGCTGGCAGCAGATGCTCGGCTGGTGTGAAGCATCTTCAGCTGTGATTCTCTGCACCAGCTGAGGATCTGCTGCTGGTTGTGCATCTGGGATAGAAACTGCACTGAAAGCATTTCAACTTCCCCCATTGATCATTTAGAAGGGATCTTGATCCTTTCAGAGCTTGTATTTTTCAGGCCAGGTGCTGGTTGTTTCGTTTGTTTAGTGGAAACCAATCATAAGATGGAAGACATTGTGACTGACACAAACAAAGACTTTCTTCATGGCTCACATCTCAAAAAACCAGAAATACAAAATTAGCCATGCCAAAGGGCCTTAGAAATGTATCAGCTTTCTCCATAAACAGTATATCCTTCAAGCCAGTGCATTAATGTGGGTTCTGTGAGCAAAAGTCTGTCTTTTTCTAAGTGAGTCGAGCATTTTGCTGCTGTTTTATATGTAAGACAGGAAGGGGCACAGCAGTCTCTACAAAGTCTGTTGTAAGAACATCTTATAAAGTGTCTGCACCTCAAGTTTTGTCGGATCACATTAATTAGGAGTGAAAGTCACCCTCAAAAAGATCTATGCAAAAGCTTTGTTCTGACTGCTTGTACTTGAGGTATTTGTGGGAATCCCCATTTTAATCTTGGGGTTTATAGCTCTTCATGTTAGGTATTTTTTTGCTGCCATTTTTAATGGATATTCTCTAAGAAGAAGTGTCTGAAAGCCATGAATTAATCTTTAGGTGGTTACATCAATTTACATCAGAGTGATACCATCAGTTCTATGTTGAAAATAAAAACTCAGCTACATGACACTTTCCACCTTTTCATGATTACCTTTTGCCACATCCTTGTCACATATACATGAGAAAAATGGCTGGGTTCTGAAGATTTTCACTAAATAGAAATTATTTTTCTTCTTTTTTCTTTCTTTTGTTTTTAAAAATGTATTTCAAAGTAGGTTTCACTATTTTAAATGCATGTGTTTCTGAATGGCTCATTCAGGAAAGAAATAACATCACTCGGCTTCACAGAGTACTTAGTGATTATACACTCTGAATTTACAGTTCATAGCAAATAGATGATCTACTTACAGGAGCAACATTCTCAAGAGTCCTGTAAGTAATGAAGTGGAGGAACCGTGTGTGCTCATAAATAGAAAAATAAGTAAAATCTGCTGAACAGAAATCATTAACATTTCTGTTCACAAAGATAAACTAGAAGGGAAATCAATAGATAGGATAGTTGTAGTAAAATATTGTTCTGAATTATCTATCAGGTAATAGTTTCCATGGCAGTTTTATGACCCTCTTCTGGGGAGCTTGAAGCTTGGATGTGTTTTATTTTGTTTTTAAAAAAGCATAAAATCCCATCAAAAAGGAAGGGACAAGGCATCATGGGGATGTTTCAACATCCATCATAACCACCAGAAAATGAGTAGTTTGCATTCAGGGGGTGTGAAGAATCTGTGTTTTATGGCTCAGAGAGAGTTGGAGGATCATGGCCTGGCAGGGGCACACAGACTGAAGCTGAGAGCCTCCTAAATGCTGCTAACGCCAAAGACATCAAAAGTGGAAGGACATGTAATGCACTCTCTTCTAACAATACTTAAGGAATGCAGGAGGTATTCCTTTCCCAGATGGAATTCCTGAATATTAAGATTTGAAGTGTCTTGATGCTAAGGTGTAATACCTTCATGGAGTTAAAGGTGGTTGAATAGGAACTGATAAATTGTAGGACTGAAGGGCTGCAGGTGTCTTGTCAGAAACCTTGTAACTGCAAGTCATGTCTGATTTTAAACTGGTGTACAACTGCTAATTCAAGCTCCAGAATCCCACCTATGATGCCATAATTACTGCTGGTCTTGCAGCCTGCAGCACTCTGATTCCAAATACCCCAAATAACCCTCAGCACACCTCTGCCATAGCATTTTCTCTTCCACTGGAGCTCTGCAGAAGTGAAAACCTCAGGACATTAAATATATTAATGAACACTCAGAAAAAAGTCTTGCAACCAATATAAATACTAACATCTCCCTACCCCCACACAGACTGTCTGAGCTTTGTCAAAGGGTACTGAATAAAATCCATAACTTGGTTTTATTTGGTAACTTGCACTTCCACTCTCCAAGGGACTTTTTCAAGCTAGCAGGAGGACTAACCTGGCTTCTGGAATTGCCCAATGTAGCTTTCACTGCAGATCATCCAAAGGGTCTGTCAGCACCATCAGTTTATTAGGATTTTGTCTTTTTTATAAAATCCTTTTGTCTTGAGACTGTTAGACTGACATCAGTCTATGGGAAAAAACAGGTAAAATTAAAACAAGAGATAAGCTCCTGGCTACAAAGCTGAAAAGGCTGTTGCAAAAGGAAGGTATAAAGTAGGAAAATGAAAAGTAAAAAATGCACCTGAAAGCAATCTTTTATCCAAACCACTACAGAAGATTATGACTGATCTTAGACTCCATAGCTGAGGGGTGATGCACAAAGCTGGTCAGAGAGTTGCCTTTGAGAGCAGATGTGTGAAATGACTTCAGGAAGGGAACAGCACAGGTCTGCCCTCCCTGGGCCCTCTCTGACTCAACCTGTCCTATTTTTCCTTGGTCTCACACAGGTCTCTAGAAGTCTCTTTCTGTCCAAAAAAGAAAATGGCTTTGTTAATAAACATTACTACTTGTATTCACCCCATTTCTTTTCTCTAATCTTCTGATCTATTCATTTCCCCTGTACTAGAGAGCCTCATCCAAATGTGCGTTGCCATTTTGGTCCTCACTTAGCATTCTTCTTCAGGCCCAAAGGTTTTTTGTACTCCAAACATTTTTGCTGTTTGAATGAGTTTATTTTAAATTTATTAGGTTTTCTATTTCTTTCTTAGGTGACAGGATGTTATGACCCACCCCCGAAGGCGAAGGTAGCTGAGAACTACAGAGATGAATGACTGGAGTTGCCACAGGGCTGTAAATCTCTTGGCATAACTGGTCTGGGACATGCAGAGACTGTGTGAGGTGCTTTCAAAATCAAAACAACGAAGAGAAAAATCTGGAGAACACATCATGAAGCAGCAAACCAGAGGGTTTTGTTTAAAATAGGTAAACAAAAATAATTCTAAACTTTCTGAAGAGTCAATGGTTGTTCTAACAGAAAGCAAGGATGAGTCTCTTCCTCACCAGTTTTCTGTTTTAAAGGACAGAGGGAAGGCTAACCATAAGTTCCAGGCTCTACTGATTTTTTTTTCTTCTCACTTTACTGTGAAATTATGCTAAAGCTAATTGCCTCTCTGAGGCTAATTACCTCTACTGCCTGTGGTTAAAAAAGATTCATCCTGGGTTTATCTCACACTTTCTATAATTCCTTCTATAATACAGACTTCTCATTCAATTCTTCAGTTCTCCTTCTCTAGGGAAATAGACAAAAACAAACCCAAAATAATTAGTCTACAGCCTTTTTAAGTTTCTTATGGCATCAACCAGTCTTTGGAGTTGTTTTTTTGTAGTTTTGGAGAGGTCAAGAGCAGTGCTCCCATGATATATTGAGCTGTGATCTGTTTCATGTGCCTCAGAAGATATAGGTGGAATGTAGACACCTCAGAAAACTTACCTGTGAGGTAAAGATTCAGCTTTTCAGAGTGAAACTCCAGCGCCTCAATTCATCAAACACATATTTGGTGTAGGCCAGTGTCATATGAATTTTAGATGGTTTGTTGCTGTGTTTTGGACCTGTGTTGCCATGACCAGTTATGTTGGAATTCAGTTGTGATTAGTCACACAACCCCTCCCAGCAGATAAATAGTCCTACTGAAACCTTTTACCAACACTCTTCCAATTCACATAGTCCTGACTGCAGGACTGTTACCTATGCTTCTGTGAGCAATACGATTCTGATTTGGTTTAGTTAGGCTTTAATTTTTTTGTTTGCAGGCAAATGTTTGAGAGATATCAATGTGACAGCATCCAAGTAAAAGGTCTTCTTGTTTTTTCCCCCTGTCCCTTATAAATGACCCTATCTCCCTGTTTATTTGAAAGCAAGAGGCAAATTTCAAAGGAACAGCCAGCAGGGAAATGCTGCATTTTTCATCTGGATGATACATATAGAAAGTGAGAGACTGCTGAGTCAGGCACAGTTGGCTCGTTGTTGCTGCCTAAAATCATTAGCAATGTGAGATTATACAAAGCACCTGCTGGAAGTTCAAAAGATCTTGTGTGCAACCTTGGAGAATGTTATTAAAGTCAGACTTGTAGTCTGTATCCTGCACAAAAATATAAACAATTCCTTTTTCTGAGTGCTTTTACAGCTCAACCAACAAAGGCAGGAAGGCAGTGTGATATTCCATGGCTTTCCACAAGCCTTTCAGATTGCCCAACATGATCTTTGAAACACATGGTGAAAAGGAGGAGTGGAATCATTACTGCTGTTGTCACATAGACAGGCAGAGAGCAGTCACATCCTTTATTGCTTTTAAGTCAACCTTCTTCATCTTGGTGGGTGTGGGTGGCAGTGCTCAACCAACACTACAGCTTTGAAGTGCTTTGTTGCCTGGTGTACTCAGATGTGCTATCCTGAGTGTCAGGGTCCTTTGTGTGGTGCAGGAGGGGAGCTGGGTGAATGAAGAGTCGGTGCTTTAAAACTTGAGTTCACCAGCAAGAAGTTCTGGGCTGGGAGATATGGCCAAAGTCCTGCTCCTTTCAGAAGCAAAGTTACCAAACTGTACAGCAGGAGTATCTCCAGGCTGATTTTCTTCTGATATGAAAGTAGAGGAAAGCACCCAATGAATAACTGGTACAAAAGTAAGAAATGATCATGAAACCTTTTACTCATTTTCCCCAAAGCTAGAGCATTTCCTTCAGTCTTGCTGTAGCTGCCTGTTGCTCCGCAGTGCCAGACTCATGAGTCACTCCAACTTGAAGGTTTTTCACTCTGCTTTAACTTTAAGTAGTTAAAAATTTATTGGGCTGGAGTGGAAAAAATACTACCACAGCCTAATGACTTGGGGGTCTCTCTGGGAGAGGTATGAAGTGGGTTTCTGCCTGCACTCCACTATGTACTTAGCATTATGCATTCATTGAAGCAAGCTCTTGTTGGGCCAGCTCCTCCCAAAGTGACTACTAAGATCACCAGGATGTGGTTGTTCATCCACTCTTTCTCTCTAAACTAAACTCCTCATGGGAAGTAGAACAGTTGAGCAGTTATCAAACTGCTACTTTTGAAAATTTACATGGCCTAGTAGTCTGAGTCTTTTCGTGGTAGGATGTACAGGTTCCAAGCAAGAGGACGGATGGAGATTTGCTGATTGTATCTTGTGAATGAATGGGGGAGACACTTGTTCCTCAGTTACAGTTTATTTTGCAACCCAACCAAATATTTGTATTCTGAAAACCTGCATTCTCATGGAAGGAAGGAAAACTGCACCAATTAGTCATAGTGGTTCATTTGGAAACAGCCCATCTCAAAGCCTAGCATTAATTTCTGAAGCGCTAATTGATCTCTCAAATATTGTTACTAGCTTGACCACTTTAAGCCTTATCCACTTTAGATAGCCAAAAGCAAGTGGTGGTGTTTATGATACCTTTGAAATCATCACATAGTTAACGACAAAAAAGAAATTCTTCCCTGTTTTCACATCTGACTCTTTCAAAAGAAATTCAAAACTTTTACACAGTGAGATAGTAAAACTTTTCAACCATTATGTCCAAAATGAAGTAGGAAAAAAATATTTTAAAATTCATTCTTGTGCACTTTAGAAGCGTTGCTTTAAGTCTTGCTGTTCTGTGAAATGGCAGCCCCGAGCAGAAGGCTGTGAATTTGCTTGCTGTTGGCAGGTTTTAGCCTTGTCCTTCCACCTCCTGCAGTTGCCAAAAACAATCAAAATGCCATGGATGAAGTCCCAGGAGGGTTCTTCAGAGGAAAGGGACTTCCTGTGGCAAAGAATCAAGGTTTTAATCCTGCTGTCTATTCTTGCTGTGGGAGGTGTTTGGAAAAGGAAAGGTCCTCAGCCAAAGCTCGTATGCGCCCTGCCAGTCCCTGCTGCTGGAACAGGCTGGCGGAGTGGTGGGTGCTCAGGTGTGAGTTGGAGCAGCTTTGCAGTGCCTCCTGCTTTGTGCCAGGGCTTGGGACAGTTCCCAGCCACCCCCAGAAGGCAAACAGGCTGAATTCCCCCGAGTTTGGCACAGTATCATGATGGCTGCGTTTGAGAGCACTTTTAGTGCTCAATAGCAATTTTCCAGTGCTGTGAACCTGACACTGGCTTACCTTGCACATTCCATTGTCCTGGCTCCAACTGAAGTGTCTGGAAGAGGCTGTGCGTGCATTTGTAATAGCTGTATGTGTCAAACTCTTTTGAAAGACTTTCAGTCTGTATGCATTCCAGTCTGAATCAGATTTTGGATGGTCAGGAGTCTGAATGTAAGCAAGAATTTGTTGCTAGGAATGATGGAGATGCTAAACAGAGAAAATGAGAAAAAAAATCACCATGCCTAGAAAAACAAGGCAAGAGTATCGTGACACAAACCAGGAAGAGAAAATAGCACAGGACAAGCCCAAAGAAATGCCAAAGCAAAACAACACCACCACTAAGAAAACAAGTGAACAAAAATCAGACCCTGAAAACCTGAAGTCTAGGAGAAAAGGAATACATTGCAAGCTAAAGTGATCTTCTTTTTTTACCTTTGTACCTAAAGAGGTAGGTACAGGCTCATGCAGTCTTTGTGCCCTGTGCCAGGGCTTTAGTTTAAGTCAGTCACTCATGTCAAATATATTACTTAAGTTTGGAAGTTGGCACATTATTGCTAAAATCAGGGAATGTGTTTTTAAGAGGTTTTTGGCTTAATTAGAGATTAGAAAGTTCCTCCTAAATGTTTTCTTTGTTTTAGCACATTATTTAACCAATAGGTTCTTGTCTGTGGGATTGTACAATTGAGGAGATATTCCAGGAACTGGCACAGCATACCTGATGGAAATAGCTGTATTTCAATTCCCTGACTTTCTGTCTGAGAGAATTTACTTTCTTCTGCCTCTCCTGTAGTTAAAAGTCATCCTCTTCCTTCTAGAGCCAATGAGGAAAAGTCTGATAATCCCCTTTATAAACACTGCATCATCTCACATTCTTTGTATAAGGTATTCTCTTAAAACTCTGAAGTACCCAAGATCTATTCCTTCCTTATTTTACATATGGGCAATTGAAGCAGAATTACAAACTAAGAGCTAGTGTCTACAGAGCCAGATTCCCAGCTTGGAAGCCACCCAGTCAATCCTTTTTTTCAAGAAATGGAGAAGAGAGATGCTGCAAATTACCTTGGCATGTTGATGTCACCTTGCCAGTAAAAGCTTTTTTTTCCTAGAGAGTAGTTTTAGAGATAAAAAAGTACAAAAAAATCGGAGGCAGGGGGAGGCATAGAGTAGCCAAAATTGCTTTAAATATAATAGAATTCTAGCTGGACTGGTCTTAAATTTATTGTTCACTGAAAAGAAATGTGCTTATCAGTGGTTATTAGATTGTTAAGTCAGGTTTTTTTGATCATTCTCATTTATATGGAACTATCCAGGGTACAGACAAATAGATATTAATGGGCTGTGAGGGTCATTGCTATTCAGTTCTGAATGCCAAGTTGTGCTGGATCCTTTTCATTCCTCCTGCATTTACACAGCTGCGAGTTATCTAGACTTCTATTTTCTACTGTCTTTTCCCAGCTGATCCTTTTTAACATACAGTTGTTTGTTTCCTTTCAAGTACAGAATAAATGTCAATTAGTCTCTTGTCTGTTTTGTGACTGACCCTTGAATCTCTTGGGTGTAAAATCCAGGTAGCTCTGCAGGTCGTGCTCATCTGAAAATAGAGATTCTGCCTTATAATATTTATCTGCTTTTCACTGGCCAGCTTTGAATCTAATGAAAGGATCTGCATGAGAACAGAGCCCAGTGAGTACAGCAGAACATGGGGGTTTAAGCACATTTGTCACCATTAACTTTGCATTGCCTCATCCAGTAAACGGATGATTCCTTTCAGTCACGTTCCTGCTGCTTTCCTGGTGTCCACTTTCATTCTGAGATGAGAAGAATCCAATTTGATTTTCTCTCTCAGATCTACATATTGTTACTGCTCTGCCCTTATTGTACTTTTTACCAGCTCATTCTTGCTAATATGCTCGTACAAAATTTCTCATAAATGTTTAATTCCTAACAATAGAATACCGGAATAATTTCCATGGTACAGAAATGTTCTGCTGACCAGCTTACCGGAGTAAAAATGCTAATATGACCCTTGGGTCAGTCACACAGCCGTCTTTAATGTATATTTAATGCAGTGATTCCCTGGGAGATGGAAGATGGCGGGCTTAGCAGAGCTGCACTGAATCAAAGTATCAGTATTTAGCAGCCCCTGGTTACCAGGCTACTGCTCACCTCTGAGACCAGGCAAGATCATCACAGAAATGAATTTTAAAGCTACCCATCAAATATACAACTGGCTATGTTGTATAAAGAAAGCTTTTTGCAGATTTGATAAGTGGTTTAAAAATAATAAAGGACAGGGTAGGAGGAGGCAGGGGGAGAGACAGAAGATATTGGGTTCCAGTGTCCCACTCTCTTCTCCAATTGTTTCTGCACAGAAAAACCACAAAAATCCCAATCCATACACTTGATATCAAATAAAACATCATATTTTTCATAAGCTGAATAGATGCTTTGGAAAGCAGCCAACGAGGGAATTTTCCACTTGTGCTGCCTTTGCAGCCTCTTTCAAACCTACTGTTAAGCAGCAGGGGCACATACGCACTTCACTCCCTTTTCTATTATGCAGCTATGACACATTAAGCTCCTTGGAATGGTATTCATATTTTATCAGCTCTCCTAACGTCAGTTCTTTATTTATAACTTGCTCTTTTTTTTTCTTTCTCTTTCTTTCCAGCCTGTATACCTAGACTTAGTAAAGAAAGAGACCAAAGCAGTTGAAGGAAAAAAAAAACCCACCCCAAACCTCTCTGTGAATTTAATCATACCTTTCAGGTGGGATGTGTGTTTTCACTCAGTATTTAAGAAGTTAGCTGATCATTATTTTCTCTTTTCACACGCAGCTTGCCATGGCACCCTCTACAGGTCATATCTGATTTTCTTACATTTAATATAGCACCTTTACTTTGAAGAATAGCAGATTTCATTCCCTAAAGAATCATATTGAAATCCGTGCCTGCGGTCTGCCAAACTGCTGAGCTTTCTGCACAGGAAAGCACTGAGAGTCTGGGCAGACTTGTGCTGATTTGTAAATGCAATGACACAGGCATGAAAAAGACTTTAGCAAACAATGCTTATATATTGGTAGTCTTGTTTTTCTAAGATTATGTTTTGTGCTATTGAGAAAAACACTGATTAATTTACATGTAGATTGCTATCTCATACTGTTAAAAGTAAGCTGTAATACCGACAGGAGCTGAATTTGCTACCATGACTCCAATAACCTGACCAACTAGTCAAATTTAAAGACCCTGGAAGAACACTTTGTGTAGGCAGAGGAACTGGTAACACTTCTGATACAAGTTCAGAATGTTTGTTTTTTAAATAAGCCCTGTTTTTACAGAATACAACAGAAACAGCCATCATACATTTTTCCTATTCTCAAATACCAGGTTTGCTATTCCAGGAAGATGTGTCCTCAGTAAGCCTTTCTCTCTCTGTCTCCCTCTCCCTCTCTCTCTCTCTCTATTTTTCACTCCTACCTCCTACTTCCATCATATATTTAGGCATTTTCCTTGGCTTGTGTTTCTACAAGGAGGACAACATTTATCTCTGGCCCACACAGGCCACCCCTGCCTTGACCTGAGCCATGGCCAGTGAGTGCCAGCCAGAGATGGGGCTTTTGGATGCTGAACCAGTGTAAACACCTCCTAGCACAAGTGCCCTCTCTCTGAATGTAGTCAAAGCTTTAGCAGCAAGGGGTAGATGAAATAATATCTTCACACACCAATGGATACCAGCAGAGAGAGGATTGGGATTTTATTGGCTGTTTGGCAAGGCTGCATCATAGGAAAGGCAGGCAGTGAGGGGAATTGAAAATGCTTTCTTTGCTTTGGGAACAGGATTTTGATGTTTGCATTATTTGGAAATCTCGAATGTCAAGAGAAAAGCCAACATCTCAAACCTGGGAAAAGACACAGAACAGAAAAAGGGATGCTAAAATCTCAATCCTTCCTATTTGGAGGACGCTGCTAAAGGAAAAATTGTGGAATGTTGGTTACCTCTGAGTGGAAGAAGAATGAATTGTGTCTCATTTGGCAGAGCAATATCAATGTCTGGAGGCCTGACAGCATGCTGCCTTCCCACCCCTCTCGATGGGGCAGAGCTGCTGTTCTTGGGGAAGAAAACAGGAGTGAACTGTGATGGCAGCACAGCAAGGCCCTTCTTATGCCCTCCCTCAATTTAAGCAGAGGCATAAACCTAAGGGCCATGACTCACTGTCTGATGCTTTCTTGAAAAAATAAAAAAAAATAAAGATAAAATAAACAATATGAAAAATCCTTTGCCCAGTGCAAAGATAATCAAAAAATCATAGTCTTATAGTATAGCTTCTGTTTCACTTTCCTTCTTTTATGCAATGTCATCCATCAAAGATTTCAAGAAGTTTTGAATAGCAAAAAAGGAAACATGCTTTAATCTGGTGACTCTGCCAATGGCTGTAGAATAGCATTGCAGCATGCAAGTGAAGTGCAGAAATATACAATTTTAATGCCACAGTCAAAGAAATTATGCTCTTCCAGTATAGTCTATCAAAAATATTTCCTTGAGATCTCTACTCTCCTTGCGGTCCCTCAGTGCTGGGCATTTCTCAAAGCCTTTTGCATCTGCAAAATGTACTGCTAACATTTTCTCACAGAAATGTTGGTGCAAGAAGATGAAGAATTAAGGCCTCAAGCTTAGAGAAATGAAAGGAAACCTGGTGTCACTTCAAGGCAGAGTTTGGATCTTGGGCATGTATCATTAGATCTGTTGATTTAGTTAAAACTTGTATATTTCAGAACTTTAAGTATTCTTGAACTCTGAGTTTCAGGAAATAGTTTTGAGAAGGGAATTTGAAGGATATTAACTTTTTTAGGTTTAAAAGTTCATAACCTCTTACAGTAATCCTTCCTTTTTATCATTGCCAGACAGTTTCAGCTGTATACAGCAAGCAAAACTGAATTTGACTTTGAAGTGTTTGAGAAGCACACCACACTCTTGGTGATAATTCTAAAGTGCACTTGTGCCTGTGTTGTTTTGCTTTTTGGGTTGTGGTGTGTAGGTTTTTTTGTTTGGTTGTTTTTTTGACTATTTTTTTTACTATTATTTACTATTATTGTTATTCTTATTATTGTAAAATTATTTACTATTATTACTATTATATTTTTTACTATTGAATTTTTACGGGTTAACCACTTCTATATCTTTTGATTAATAAAAAGGTAAAAGACAAAAAATAAAATCTAGCATTTTGTACTGTGTGAACACATCAGAACAGATGAAACCAAAGGGAGGTGCATGAGTAGGCAAAACAAGAAGCCATGACTGCTGTGTCAGAATTCATCACAACAGAGGAAGCTGAGATTCTCTTTAACATCTCAAAGTGGGGAGTCTGGTGAGCACTGCCATGTTTGCATGTGTGTGAGAGTAATTTTAAAGAGGAGGTGATCATCCAATTTTTCACCATCTTACGTCCTGTGGATTACAAGAATCCACTGGTAATCAGTGCAGCAAAATTTCAAAGGTAGGACTCCATAGCCAACGTAAATCTATGGATATTCTTCTTAGATCAGATGAATTTCTCCCATTTTTCACCAATATAGCTGGGTAACAGGACTTGGCACATTCCTGCTTTTGCTAGGAAATATAAAATGTCAAGTAGCAATTCAAAAAATGTCTAAGTCTGTAGAAACTTTGGTTTTTTGCTGACAACTTTTTTCTTTTAGTGAATTTTGGTAAGGTTTTAGCCAGAGTTGTTAAAGTAGTCTGCAGAAATAGAGAAGAAAATATGGATCTGAGCTACTGGCTTCTTTAATGTGGGATCAAGCTTCTTTAAAGTTGCTCTAATTTGGATGTTAAGATCACAACTTTTGGAGATAGTGAGTGTTGTAAACTTGGTACAAATGCTTTAATTCGAGGATATATCTTCGTAAAATAAAATGATCCCTCACACATAAGCATCATGATCAACCATTTCCCTTCTGCATTTTAATCATGGAATGAGCCTTAAAGAGCTCTGATCTTGGGCCCAGCTAAAGCAATCATTGTGTTTAACTGCTTCTGTTTTACATCTGCATTCTGATTAAAATGTCTGAAATGTCTGAGCTGAAGTGACCTGGTGTGAGCCTCGTTGTGAGTTTAAGAAAGTAATGGATAAAATTACATTAAAAACAAAAGTTAATTCTAAGTAAATACTCGATTTTTAAAACTGTTTTGATGTGTAAGAAATACAGCTCAAACACTTTTAGCTTGAAATCTTCTCTGGCAAGTGGAAGCAGAATCCATGAAGTACTTCTGTAAGTTTAAAATGAGATTTAAATAATTTTAAAAGGTTTACAGATTTGAAAGCTATGTTATATAGGACAATTATAGAGCTCATTAATACAGATGGAATTGCTCTCAAGCTGCAAGACTGAAGCCTGAGGCTTTGTTTCAAATAACCTTAAATGTGGGTTTAAGCTGACAGCAAAAAATGTGCCCGACTTTCTTTGGCAAGAAGGGAGGAAGCAGTCATGTTGCATAAAGAAACTATGCATAAAACATAGCAGGAATTTTGTTTTGGTGCCTGAATTATACTACAATGAACTAAATGCTCCCCCCCTGTAATGCAAACAGTGCCTTGTACAAGCCTATCATTTCCCACAGGCAATTATAATTGAGAGAAAAATAAGCTGATAAAAAAACCAAACCAGCAGTATCTTAATGATTTATATATTGTTTATTTTCTTTTGCTTCTCCTCTTAACAACCTGGTTTGTGGACAGCTTTTATAAGGAAGCCCTGAGAGTTAAAAAAAAAAGCTGAATAAGAGGACTGGTGGTGTCAGCTGGTTTGTGTTTTAACAAAGTATTTTTAAAATTCAGAATCAGTGTATGACACGTATGTAAACAAGTGGGGAGAAGAGGAGCAAAATACCTAAGTGCAACTCTGTGCTGTTATGGCAAGACTGGTTTATGGGAATTATTGTGTTGAAATCAAGACTGGTAATGTCTGTGCTGCACTTCAGAAATAATCATATTTGGAACACAAAACTGATCCCTGAAAAGAGACCAAGAAAGGAAGCAGAGGGACAATAAGGACAGGAATCAGAAGCTTGGAAATGAAAAAACTTTGAAGGGTGTATCTGAGGAGAAAGAAACCAACAGGGTTGAAACCCAACAGAGTTCAAGAAAGGTGAACACAGAAGCAGGAAGCTGGAGAGTGTCCTCATGGAAAAAGGGAACAGATTAATTTCATTTTGAATGAATGTTCACTTTAAAGAAATCTATTGAGAAACAGCAGTGATTTTTAGCAGGTTCAGGCGGGGGTTTTGCAGGTCTAGCCGAGTCATTAAAGCGTTCCAAGTAGAAATAGTGAAAGGCTGAAGTCTCGCCTCTAAAAAATAGTCCATAAATCCTTCTTGGTCGCTAACTGGCATAGCACAAAACCAAAAGTACCTAGTTAAATTTTCTCTATAACATAGATGATCTGATATTGGCTTAAATTATATATGTTCAAGACCAATAAGAGCACTTTCTTTGCCACTTTTTTACCCTTTGACTTAATCAAATGCCTTATATGTATTTACCTACCAATCTAAACCTTTAAAACTACATCACCTTCTTATATAAAATGAAATAATATCTAATTACTATTTGAGGTTAGTTTAGTATCATATCAACTTCATATTGGGTCAAGAATGTGTTGTTATGGTTCAGGACACATTCTTTTCCATTGCAAGAAAGAAAAAATGTACCTTTTTTTGTCTAAGAACAAGAGCTTTTTTTTTTTTGCCTTATGGTACCATTAGGAAATTGTTCGAGGTAATGATATGATGTTGTTCTGCATAATCCAAAATATTTAAAACAATGTACCAAAAGTTTTATATGGTTAAGGCAAATAGTTAAATATTAACTAAGATATTATTTTATAAAATTTAATTTTGTTCTCAGTTTTGACCTAAAGGCAAGTTGGCTTTTCCAGCTGCAGACTTGCCACACTTTTGTGCCTCAGTTTTAAAAATGTAGTGGTTAGAATAAAGTTTTGAGAGTTATACTGTCAGTGCTGGATGTTAAGTGTATGTTATGTTCTGGGATAATCTAAACCAGGTAACAAAACAAGGATATTTGTTAGGGGGTCTATAAACAAGGAAACACATCATATGCTTTGGAGAAAAGCCTTTTTTAAACAGGTCAAAATGTCTTTGAAGATTTTTCAAGTCAGATAAAATGCCACCCTTTTATTTGTTAAGTTTATGACAGTCTTTACCTTGAAACCTGTGCAGATATTCTTATTGCAGATGTTATTCTCATGAGACAATGACAAAGCTGAATGACCTTCTCTGTGCCTTCTAGAATATAGGACCTTTTAGGTCACTTTAGGTATAAAGTCATGAGCAGTATAAAAATCACATTTTCTGAGATTTTAACTGCCCTCTTTTTATGATAAATTTCACAAAGATATTATGCTTTTTTTTGGATTTGGAGAATTGTTTTCTCATCTGCTGAAAATTATTGCAGATTCTGTATAAGGGTTTAAGAATTTTTTATTAGAATGAGAGGCCTTCATGCCTGAAGGGTGCACAGTGCACCCTCATTGTTGTCCGCTTGTAGCACCACCATATTTTCCTCTCTGCAGTTGCCACTAAATGATCTCCCAAGGTGCAGTGGTAATCCTATTTATTGCTTATTGTGCAGAAACTGGCTGAATATCATTCATTTTCTGGTTGAATATCATACATTCCATTTCTAGGATGAAGGGTCAAGCTAATTTCCTTTTTCTGAGATACTCAGAATCTCTGTATTGATGGTGCTTTTCAATTATGGATCACCAGGAATTTAATTAGAATTCTCAAGGCTTTTCTGTAGGTCACTAGAGGAAATTTGGAATAAGATACTGGAAACTGCTTTGGGTGGAGAAATCTGAACTTTCCTTAACAGTGTTCAGAGTAACATTAGGCTCTACTTTCTTCGTTCTAAGACATCTAAGTAAGCTTCTAGGAATTCAGTCTCCAGTGCATTTTAGACTTGAAGAGACTGCTTTGGAACTTGCACTCCAGAACTTACAGTTCTTGCTAAATATTAGCAGCACCATAATATTTAAACAAGAGGTGATTCCCATTGATTGAAGAATGAGAAGAGCCTCTGCAACATTTTGAAATGGTGCCTCCCTTGTGACCATGAAGTTGTAGCCTTATGCTTGTGCAGCTCCCACTTGAGTTCATTTTAAAATAGAAAGGATTGTTACATCAATCTTTCCATCTTTTAGAATTTTTTTAACATTATAATTTGCATTAATTTTCCAGAACATTTTGCTGTGGCTGAATCCTAACTCTTCATCTTCTTCCAAGACCTACCATCTGCTTCAGAATGCATATCAAAGCATGGAGTATCTTGGAGATAAAATTATGTCATTTTGAGGACTTGCTGAGACACTCTTTTAAGTTATTTTACTCTTTCATTAAAAACAAAATACCACCC
>VWYI01011936.1:72101-136573 GCA_013399455.1 Anthoscopus minutus
ATAAAAAGACCCACAAACCCTCTCCCCCCCAAAAAAACCCCCAAAAATCTCCTGGATTGGCTGCTTCTAGAAACATACCCTGCCCTACTCCCTTTAGATATGAAGGAATGAACTCGTGGCAGTTGTGATAGTTTTTTAAAGGTTCATTTTTTCAAAGAAAAATTCCTGGTGTTATAAATGGGCTTCAGCAAACTTAATCTCTTTAATCATATGGGTATCAATAGTCCTCAAGTGCCCAGAGACTCTGAAAGCTGATCTTTTTTGTTGTTGTTGACTATGGGTGTTTTCAGCAGAGGTATAACCACATGTGATGGAAAGTGGCAACCTGAAAATAAAAGGAAAGGTGAAAGGAGCCTGCTGTTAATAACTACTATGTAAACTGAATTATGGTTTTTAAAACCAGCTATTTTCTGTGCAAGCCATCTTTCCTTGAAAATTATAGTGGAACATGTCAATTTGTTTCATGGTGATTCAGTAACAGAGCTCATCAAACGTTGTGTGCTGGAGACAGAGGGAAATCGAGAAAAGTATTGCTGATAATGATAAAATGACCCACAGTAAAAGAAAAGCTGGCCTGTCTGCCTTCCACTGAAGTTTAGTGATCTGAAAGTAGAAACCAGGGAAAGAAAACAAAGAGAGATTCATTAAGAGCATTAGTCCTAACTGTGGTATGGTACACAGAAATGCAATCACAGGAAAAGATCTGTGGGAGCAACATGAGGCCTTTGGAGGAGGCATTGAGAAGGAATAAACATAAAGATTGCTTGTGATTAATGAAAGGGAAGAGCAGAAGCCTTTCCTTGCTAAGGAAAAAATATTATGAAACAGGATCCTAAATGCTGCTTTTACAGGGTGTTTTTTTGGTGAACCTCTGTGTCTTCCAGTGGAGGGAATGATACAAATTCTGGTGCAGTGGAAGAGTTTGCACTCAAAAGACATCTTCTTCTAATAATGATGTAGAAAAACCATTTCCTACATTAAAGTAAGAGTGGAGGAAATAAAACATAAAGAGTTTAATATTTTTGTAACTGTCTATTTCATTCATATATATTCATGAAAGTGTAGTGCAAAGATGTAATGTGTGATTATTCCAGATGAAGCTTAGAACAAATATAGACTTTCCAAGATCTATGATAATCTACATTTTGAAAGTGCATGGAAGCATTTCAGGATAAATTGATCTATTTCTCCTGTCACTGTATTTGACTGAAATATAATTGGAATATAGTGTTCTAAGAAAAGTACTGAACACGGACAAGGAGATGCTGCAATAGCCAGAAGTCTAGCAGAAAAATCAGCATCTGAATCTGTGCAGAATACCAGGGTTAGTACAAATGGCTAAAGAAAGAGTCAAAGGAATCCTGTCCCTCTAAGAAGATAAGGGAAGTCCTATAAAGAGATGATTTATTTAGGTATTACCAGCCCTTAAGAAGGATTATGAGACAGGTTTTGCAGCAGTTTTCTTGGGTTATGGGGCAGGAGAGTGGAGAAATGACTGGGGAGATGTATGCATATGAAAAGAAAAAAGGGATCTGTTTTCTACCAAACTTTAAGGAAGCATTAAAAGCAATTTTGATTTCAGGGGAAAAAGTCATTGGTCATTCTGGACAACATTTTTAAAAGGTAATTTCTGTTAGCATCACATATAGTCACTGGTTTTGTGTATGCAAAATATTTGAATCATCTGGTCACAATATTCTTGGAGGTTTTTTTGGTTTTTTTATGTGGAGAGGTTGTGATATGTCTTTTTATTGAAGGCAATGTCTCTGAATCCTGGTTTTGTTTTATTTCTCTCCTGTCAAAATCACCAATCTTTTGCTTTTGTACCTGTGTACTGAGATTAGTGAGGTTGTCTCCAGAGAACCACTGGATCCCAGAAGAGGTGTTGTGTCCTTGGCCGGTATATTTAAGAAATATTTCTACTGAAATACAAAATGTCAGAATCTCTGATATTTTGGTGGCCTCAGAGTCACTTTCTCATGCCTGAGTAGAAATCCCCTAGCTAACCCCTAGATAAGTATTATCCCCTAGATAAGTATTCTGCAGGGTAAGCAGAGGCCTCAGCAGCTGCACAAACAATCTGAAACCCATGTTCTTATGGGCCACTGTAAAACAATATTCAGCCAGTAGCAGTATTCTGATTTAATTGCTCTTATTTACAGATCAGAGAGTACCACAGCATGCAAATTAAGGCACTTCTGGCTCCCTGCTGATGATTGTGCTCCTTCCTTTCAAATGCTTTCCAGAGCATATACTCTTCATTTCTACTCATTTTTAGCTCACCCTTTCCCTGGTGGTTACTTAGTGATGCTGCTCCTCGAGTTACAACCAGGGAATGGTTCTGGAGCTGTGTGCATTTTATCAGTAGGGCTGGTGCTTTATCTAGCAGGAGTTTTATGCATTTTTCTGTGAAAGAGTACTTAGCTTTACAGAATTCCACAGTGTAAAGCAAAAAAAAAAAAAGAAAAAAGAAAAACCAAAAAAAATTTTAGGGTGGTAAACTTATTCTATAATAACAATATTAGAGTTCTCACTTCTGAGTGGTGACAGAAAGGGGATGGGAACTGGCACAATGCCATGCTCACTTGCCTAGCCAGATCTATACCAGGCTGCATTTAATTCATCTTCTTTCTCAGGGACAGCAATCTAATACAGCCAGGCTTCCCAGTTACTTTCTAAGTTTTTAGGACTGTGTTTTCAGCTGGAAAATATACCAGTTACACATCTGTCATTTTGAGGGATTATTCTTGATTAATGGGAGCTGCTCCTTAAAGAGGGCATTACTATCTGTTATCAGAATGAAGAAGGTAGATTTTTTTAAGGGAAAAAGAGAAGAGATCATCTGCATGATGTTCACCAGGGTAGGTCCTTCCAGTTGTTTTTTTGGGTTAAGACTAGTAAGATAGACCAGTGCTGGTAGCAGCTTGGACAATGATTCTCCAGAATGAAATTCCAAGGTGAATCCAAAAACAATTTGTGATTTCGGTAGGTATAGAAACTTTTAGAAATACCCAGTGTTGCTTTGACCTTTGATTGGTATTGTTCCCGATCTATATCTTAAGGTTATATTAAATTTGTTACAAAGATGGTACAAAGACTGTTGTCCACATTGTTGGGAATGTGATAAGTTGATTTTTCTTACAAAACAAAATGCTTCTTTAGAAGTTATTGTTGCCTAAAATTGCTTTTGTTCTGATGAAAATAGCTTCCCAAATGCAAAGATAGTTAAAAAACCAACCCAAATCTACAAAAATACCCCAAAAAAATCCACAGACAAAACCAGCTCTGTAATCTGTCTGACCTTATCAATGTAAACTCTGTTGACAGGTCTCATCCACGGGTACATGCAGTTTTCCAAGCAGGCACCAGCTCTTCTTAGGTCAGCCTCTGTCTTTGTCAACAGCAGGTTTGAGCTGCAAGGATCTCTTCCCATAATGGAGAAAGTGTTCTCAAAGCCCCAGACTTACCTTCTTCTAATTACAGCAAATGTAATTTTAAATTTGCATCTGTTTAAGAATAACAAAATAGGAAATGTTTTATGGGCATGATGTACTTTTATGTGAATCTTTTGGGTCTGCTTCATAATGTATTTCTCTTGCCTGCTAGATGGAAGAGGAATGCTAATGCATTCTGTGTGCTGTTATTTTGAACCTGCTGTTATAAATTTATATGAATATTGATGTTGTATGAATTTGTACTGGGACATAACAGGAAACTTTCCATAAATTAAATGAATACCATTGGCAGGAACATGGAAAATCTTTACCTGAAAAGATACACGCTGCAGACAGGGCTGTTAATTAAAATGCTGAAGAGAAACATAGGCAGACTGCTCATCCCAAGTGGTCATGAATTCCCACCTTCACATTAATGTCTGTACCTCGTGTGCATCCATGCTGAAGTTGATGCCAGCTAGTCAGGTGACTGCAGAATATTTCTCTTTGGCTGCAAGAATAAAGAAACAATTAAATTAATCCAGATGGACCCCCCTCCTTCCTCAACATAAGCCATATGATCAGAGTAAAGGCACAATTAATTAGTTCCATGGCTTCTCAATACATCATGCTCATGTCATCATCCCACCAGCAGAGAACAGAATGTGTAGCACTTTCAGATTCCAGACAGGAGTGGCCAGAGATGGTTTTTCTGATAGGAAAACTGGGTGCCTCTATCTTTCCAGTATCCCTACTATTATTTTTTTTCTGGTGAAATGAGGTATAAAACTACTGGAGTGACTTTCTCAGGATTAACCAGGAAACAAGCAGCATAATGATGACACTGCATCATCTAACTTACAGGTGATTATCTAATTGGACCTGCAAAACTGCCCTTCCAATCTTTCAGAAAGGTCATTTTGATATCTGCAAAATAACTTTTCAAAGACAAATGAAATGATGACCATCGTGTGAGGGAGTTAAAGCACACAAACTGACAGAAAGTGATAGCAAGTCAACCTGAGAATGATATGTGTAACCAGAGCAGATACCCTGGTCTGATGCTTCCCTATCACCTCATCACTTCCTCTGGGATTAGGCATTTCTTTTGTTTGATGGGATTTGAAGCAGCCTGAATTGCCATGTGGTGTTTTCTTTGTGCAAATTCTTAGGCAAGAAACTCTTTTTGCAAACCGATGCTGTCTAGTTTTTATGTAAAGCATTTCAACCCAGTCATTACCCATAAAAGCATTCAGTCACTTTTTAGAATTAGTCTAGCATTCCAACATCCTATTTGTATTCAGTTTACATATTACCAGATATTTTTATTGATTTTAAACAGATTAAAGGTGCTGTGATCCAAGAAAGTTGCAAGTACCTACCTACAAATTAGGTGATCCACATGCCATATCATTAAAAAGCTGCAAGATTCTCCTGCCTCTGAGAGTCAGGAACAACAAAACATCAGTGAGTTATAATGATCCAGAACCTCTGAAATCTTCCTTTCTGGTTACCTGAATCAAACTGAACTTTTTAAAAGTCATTGTTGGCAGGCACTTAAAATAGTAAATTGAGTATGGGATGGGTGTGTGATAACAGAGAGGGAGAAAGTATAAAAACTTTTGCTACATGCTCTTTTTTATTTTATCTTCCTATGAATATAAACTGTAGCAAGATGCTTTCCCAAGGCTGTAACAAACCAGATTAATCTCTGATATAATAGGATTGGTAAACATTCAAAATGAGGATATTTCCCTTCTCTTTTAACGTCACACTGTTAATTTGTAGTTTGTTAAGAGTGTTTTTTTATCTCCTCTTTCAGTGTGACATTTTTGCTTGGAACTTGAGATTTAATAAATAATTCTAATGCCAAGTTGAAGAAGCAGCTTGGTGTTATGATGGATAGATTCATAGAGGGGAGGGTTTAAAGGGTGTATTTTAGTTCCTTGATTTGTTTTGAACTGTGGTTTTTTTTAATGGGGACCAACCTGTGAAGGAGATCTCAAAAATATTCAGTCTCTTACTAAGGCCTGTAATAATGTTTCAGATTTTGGTGTGTCAAATAAATGCACTGATGTTGGAAAACTGTCAAGAAAATGCACAAACCTCAGTTATTGTAACAGATATAAATAGCAGGAGATGCTATGTGCTAGGGAAAGCAAATTTTTGTCTTTACTAGCCAAGCATCCACTGCCATGCTGTAAAGATTATTTCTTCTGTTGCAGTACCAAGCAAAGGTAAACCTTTCAGTAGCCAGGAAAACACTATGTCTCTGTTCTGTGGAATGTCAGTCCAGACTGATGCCTCTTCTGGTTTAAATATGTGTGACTTTGATCTATGCTTTAACCTTGCAACTTTCATTTCAAAAGCCTGATTTGAGTCCAGAGATCTCTCCTAGTCCAGGCCTGTTTGCCTGAGGACATTCTGTCTCTAAATACGTTCGCTTCCCAGGGGAAGTGGATGTTGGATGTGTAATCCACACTGCTGGATATATTTCAGAAAAACATAGTTTCTGGAAGATCAGTCAGTAATCTGCTTCAAAATATTGTATTCTCTTGCCTGGTTGCCATGCAGACACGAGCTCAAATCTCCCACTCTTCTGCTTGTCACAGTCCGCTTAAATGAGGAAATGCTGCTGGGTTTGGCTTTCGGATCACTGTGGATCTGAGGCTTTAAAGCAAAGATTTTTCAGTTAGATTCACTATTTAGTTCTGCAGTGCTGCTGATGCTTTGGAGTATTGTGATTCCTCAGAATTCTGGGTTGTGGTTGTCACCATCATCTCCACATGAAGCTGAAGTGCTGTGGTTCTACACTACCCTTGCTATAGCTGCCTACTCATTGAGATCACAACTGGATTTTGGCAGCCAAAGGGAATAAATTCCAAGAGGAATCTAAGAGGCCAACAGAAGGTAAAGCTAGAGTATTGAGGAAGCAGCATCAACCATAATGAAACTCAGGGAACTTTGAAATAGAGGGAAAAATTGGTAAGCAGTGGTTCTTGAAGAAAACTTTGACAAGTTCTGTCTACTTTGGTAGAATCCATTTAGCATTCAACTTTTTTTTTGTCCTTGACAAAAATCTATCTGAATGGTGCTTAAGAAATAAAAATTGTTGATGGTTTTGGTTTTAACATTTTAGAGAACAAAGCACTTTTTAGGACCACATCATGGACAATGAAACAAAAGCACGTTCGTGTTTTCTGTGCATGGTAGTTGTTTTTGGGTTGTGTGATTTCTATCCTACTGATTTCTTTAGGTATTTTTAAAACAAATGTGTAGGAAGGGAAATTTATCAGCTAAGGCCATGCTCCAGTCTTATTTGCTCAAATTACAGTCACATCCAATTGGCTTCTAAGACAAATTCCTAAATCTTGGAAGAATTGGTATATGGCATTTTAGGTTTTGCAGAGAGGTGCTTCACATCCTATCCCACTACCTTGCTGGATGAGACAGTGTTCTTGCCATTTCCACCTTGAAAATAACACCATCCCCTTTCAGTGCAGATTGTTTTATGTTACTTTAATTCATTTAATGTAGTTTTAAATAATTTATGGTTACTGAGCTATTAAACTAAAGTGATTATTTCAAATGACATTGCTCTGTGACACCGTTGCAGAGGGAAGTAGTTCAGTGGAGGAATCCACATACTATTATCACTCCAATTTTAGTTGAACAACGCAATAATTATTTGAATTAAATGGTTTATTAGCTACCGAATACGTCTTATTAAATCACAACAAATAATCCAGATTTGAGGACTGGAAGCTGGGTTAAACTCCCAGGAGATAAGTATGTCTCTTGTACTATATTTCCTCTGTGTGTGGAAGAAGGAAGTGCAAAGAATGGAGAACAAATGTGTAACATTGTATTTCTTTTATACACTAAATTTAGAATGAGAGATACAATAAAATTTAAGCATAAGTCTCTTTCTCAATTTAGACACTACATTTCCATTGACTCAATATTCTATAATGGAAGCTAAGTCAGAGAAAAATTCCTTTTCAATGGATTTTAATTAAATAAATTATATTTATTCAGTAATCCTGAAATAGTTCAAACCCCTTTTGAGAGTTTGAAGAGGAGATGTTATGAAACATTGGTCATGACTGATGACCAGGACACCGGAAATGAATTTAAAGAAGAGTCTTCCTAGCCTCAAGGTCATGAAATAAACTGTAAAAATAGTGCTCCTGTCAAATATTTTGTAGGCAAGCTAGGCAAAGAAGCCTTCAAGACCTTGCAAGTAAAACATTTACCAGATGGTAAATATTTAGTATTTTTGTTTGTGGCTGATTTTTTTGTATGTTTGATGGTTTACTTCTTTGCTTGGGCTTGTTTATTGGTGGTGTTTTTTGTTTGTTTTTTAATGATAGGCCCCATACAAGAAACAAGTATTGGGTAAACATTAATTCCATACCAGGAAAGTTCACTTTGATCAGCCACCTCTTGAATTGAGTTTCACAATCTATTTGTCTGTGGATTTGGGTATTTTCTTTTATAAATTCATTTATTTATACTGTTCTTATATAATTTCAGGGTTTCTATCATTTATTTGGCTTTTCCTGTGGATTGTGACAACCTATTTGAAAAGAACAGGCTAAGAAATGAAGAGAAAATTAATGTCACCCTTCAAAATCGGAGAGACTTCCTACAAGAGGTGGGCTCTCTTTGAGGTACAATCCTGTAGGACTTCAGGTTGCTTGGATTTCTCTGGTTTTCTTGACTTGGGTTAGTTTTAAGACTTTATATAAAGAAAAGAACTTGTGCTGTTGTGGCTGCTTACCTCCTTCTGGCAGTTGCAAGGGTTTGCTGCCCTTATGAGTCATAATGGTTTCCCATCTGCTGCTTGCTTCTGTTCAAGATGCTGTGCATTTTTAATCTCTGAATTATTAGATCTGAGCTGGTTTGGGGACACACAGCTCCTGCAGAGTGTCTCCTAAAGACATGATTCTCCTCCTGCCATTTCTCCCAGATGGAGGTCTGGTCCATTCTGAGAAAACAGTGCATGGAAAGTGGTTTTATGGACAATGAAACTATTTTTGAGGAAGAAAATTTAGGTTTTATTGTGAGAACTGACCCACTGTGGTTCCTTTTCTGCCTTCAAGAAGGACATTTGCAGAGTGGGCAGCATTTCTTCTGCTAGCTAGGTTACCTTTAACACTTCCTTAAAATAATAAAATGCCATCAAAACTGCATCTTCTGGATGGAGGATGTGGTACCCAGGCAAAATAAAATGCTCATGTAATTAATTTTGACCATTCTAGAAAATAGCTACAGGTCTTAAATCCTTCTTTTTGGGGGATTTTTGTTCTCAGTCATTTAAAAAATATCTAATTTACAATGAGAAGAAAGTGTTCTGCCAATGTAAGTGTCTGAAATTGCACGTATCTTAAAGCTCTAGATAGAAAATATTCATTTATTTGTAATACTTCTACCACTTGATCTGACACAGGAATGCAGTTTTTTCCTCTATAACTCCAGTCAGGTTACAATTAAGAAAATGAGAGGTTATTCCTGAATCCACTTCCTCCATTCAGGAATGGGGATTTGCATATATTTATATGCATATGCATATATTCACATACATGTACACACAAACACACAAATGTGTATATGGTGCTCATTCCCCAAAGATATAACTCCCAAGGAATCACAACAGCCTTTCCTGACTTTGCAGAAAATTGCCTTAAATCATGGGCACAAGGCTTCAAAGTGCTCTCATAGGTGAATGGCAGTACAGAATATAATTTGGGGAAAAAATGAAGAGCTACAGACCCAGCTCATTTCACAAAATAGTTAATCTTGGAACCATAGGCTAGCGCAGCTAAGAAATGACCTTATTAAATATTTCTGCCTAAAATTTGCTACTAGGTTTATTTGGTAGCTCTAGCTACAGCCCAAACAAAAGTTTGTTGGGCTCAGTTCTGATCTCAGTTTCATGCTAATTTTGCTGAGACTATAATTCACCCCAGGACAATTTCTTCATGGAATCATTCATGGTTATGTGATTTAGCCCAGCTAGCATTGTAGTTTTCTTCTCCTATGAGAGACAACAGATAACAAGAAAAAAAAGAGCCTAAATATCTTACTGGCATAGCTCAGCATCTCAAGATTGAGACAGGAGAAGAGGAAAGGAAGGGACAGATTTTCTGCTTCCAGTGCTGTTTTAGCTTTATCCTTGTAATGCAAGTTCCAGCCTCCAGGGAGACTTAAGAGTCAGCAAGATTTTAAGGCTCTTGGAATTATTTAAGCAATCTTTGTATTATTTAATTTATTTTTTTTTCTATGGATCAAGACATTCACACTCTGGGCAGATTCTGCCACTCTGAGAGCTTAAATTCATGCCACATGTCAGAATATAAAAAAACTCTTTTGAACATGTGCATGTTGTTGGTAGGTTTTGTTTGTTTGGACTTTTTAATATCGTCACAGAGTAAAGAATTTTCATCGTCAAGCCATGCCTAGAATCTGAATGTGTCCCTAATCAATGCCTTATTTGTATAACAAAATAGATGTTCAGTAAAAAAGCATGGAAATATGCTGAGTATATTTTTCTATTTAAAAAAAGAGGTCTTAATCTATTGCTGCAACCATCTGATGTGAACACCTCCCCGCAAGTTTCTTTCTGTTTTCAAAATATTTTCATGATCTTCCTGAGAATAATAATGAATCATAGTTGATAAGCCACTTAAGAATTTGCCCTAAAATATTTTTAGGTATTTTTAGTTTATTAGGTGGCTGCCTGTGTTTAAAAACTAACAAAGAAAAAGAAGAATCCCTTTTTAAACTTCCGAGTTGGGTGATTTGAAGCAGATCCACAGATCGCTGTTAAGTCAATTGATCTCAGTGGAGCAAACATCATTCCTTCATTCATCATGTTTTGTGCCAACACATTTCCTAACTCATGGAATTCTGCAGGTCCTAAATGGTGGCTGTATCTTCTCCTGTCTGTAATTTGAACAACATGGAGAGCCTGTTTGATCCCTGGAAAAGACATCTTGGGCATGCTTCACAGTGCTAACAAGCACCCTTAAAAACAGCTCATTATGCACCCTTCAGATATTGGCAAGGGCTGGAGGTGAGAGAGTGGCTGAGATGGATCATTGAGCTGATCAGATATGGCAATCCCTGTGTTTTCTGTGCTCTTGAGGACGACAAGATTTTAAGCAAGCATAAACATTTCACAGCTGCCTGGTAGAAATCTGTTTTATTGGTTAAGGGGAAGAAGGAACATTTCCCAGAGGTTGTGGGGAAAAGTCTACAGCATGGATGCATAAGATGATGATGGATTTATATTTAAGTGACAGTTTGGAACAGACAGCTTGTTGAGGAGCAGAGCTCAGAGACTTTTATTACTTTGCAAAAATACGCAAGTATCTGTGTTGCTTCTGGTTTTCACAAGGGTTGCCATTTTAGAGGGAACAAGCTGTTTAGGATTTTTATCCCAGGAATATAAAAATATGTTCTATTTATTCCTACTTAAACATGTGGAACATGAAAATGGCAAAGACAGATGCAATATCTTATGAACAGGCAAATATCTGACAAATAAAAATGTTCATGATTTTAGAGTTTTTTTAGCATATATGAGTCAACAACGTTTAATTAGAATTACTGTAAGAAAGTGTTTTACTTTGGTATTCTGAAAAAAATATAGCTAAAAGGTAAGTTAAATTGTGGCATCTAATAAGGAGAGAACTGCCTAAAAACCACTGAATGTCAGGGGAAATAAGGTGCTTAACTCCATTAGACCCTTTCATAAATCTGCACAGTCACCTGTAATCATCTTAAAAGCTTAAATATTCCTTGCAAATTTGGCTTCCAGACTGCAGCTCAGAAAAACATCCCAGTTGTGGATAGCTCCATAGCACATAATTAAAGCACTTCAGGGCATTGATTTGCCTCGTCATCATGTGTGTTGCCCTTTCCCAGCCTTAAAAAGAACCTGTGACAGTGATTTAGGTCAGAAAGTGTTTTATTTCCATGTCTGAAAGTTTTGTAAGCCTCAGTGAGCTAGTGCTAATGAAACTTGCATAAGGAAACACAGAAATGGTTTGGTTTTTTTCCCTCTAATGCTGTTTTGGAACATCCTTACAAAACTCATCTCTTTAGCTGTGATCTCTTTTCCCCAGAAAGGAGCGTGCTTTGAAATGAGAGGGACTAAACAAGAATCTTTTGATGGATTAAGCTATAAATACAAGTGATAGGAAGACTTTAAGCAAAAAGCCTGTTAACTACACTTTAAATCTAATCTTGGCACTTGTGGGGTCAGAAACTTCGAGAGAAGGGTGTTCAGAGCTGGAGGGGACACAGCAACAAAATGACTGTGACAGTGCCCTGGTGTGGGAAGCGAGGAGCCCACTGGCACCCGAGCTGGCTGAGCTGTGGAGAGGGGAGCATCTCTCTGCCAGCTCCTGGAAAGGGCCACATGCACAGCCAAGGGCCTCCCTGATGTCTTCTGCTGAAAATGTTGGCCAAAAAGCAGATTTTTTTATATGTGCCTCTATTTGAATTTCCCAATGTCTGCATTTTCTAAGGGAAGCCAAGAGAGAAGCATGTGACCTCCTGGGCTTTCCAGTGATGATCACATCCCTTGGGGCTGCTTGAAGGGCTTGATTTGGGTCATATGGTGTACTCACAGATGTGGTATGTTTATTCAGCACTGTGCATGCGTTTGAAGTCAATTTGTGTCCATGCCTGTGTGTATAAATATATGTAAAGGCATCTCAAATTATATAAATATATTTATAGAAAATTAGACCACTCTATTTTCTCATTTTGACATACTGCCCTGAGGTACCTCTGTTGTGACATGGTGTTAACCTTCATGTCGCTATTGCTTTTCATCTTTTGCATTCTGTCTGCATTCCAGCTAAACTGGAAAGAAGCACTCTGTGGTACCATGTAGCCTAGACTTTTGTGAAATGACATTTTATATGTGCTATTTTATTTTCAAATTTCTTGGGAGTTGTCTCAACTTCTGCCTTTCACTCTTTGCACCACTTATGTCAAATAAAATGCACTGAGTATATCTGTCTGATCACATGTTAAAAGACTTGTAGAGGGTGTTGTTTCTCTGACCCTTGAAACCTTTCAGTATTTCTTATCATCTATTTTCAGCTGGTTTCTGTGAGTGTATAATAAACAAAAAGAAATAAAAACATCCAAATTAAAGTCCAATGTCTTGGACTTTGTCAATGCTTCAAAGGAGCAATGATAAAAGGAAGGTTTTCATATGAATTGGTTTTGGCAGCCTCTCACCTGCCCATTCCTTGTGTTTCCCATCTGGCATGAAGTGGCAATGACAGTCCATAAGCAAGTGTTAATCTAGTTTTAATAGTTTGTCTGTTTTCTGTTTCATTAAAGGTTTCCAGAATGCTGATGGCTGCCTGATGAGAAGAGTCTGGGGCAGTGGTGCTGATGGAGCTCTGGAGGCATCACATGGATATCCAGAAGTATTTCCTGTGAGGCTCAGAAAGGGGAACTCCCTTTCTCCCCAAACTGCAGAGAGCTCCTGGGACCACAGGATCTGCTGGCTGTGGTGCCTTTGGAGGTCTTGAGCACAGATTTACATTGGCAGAAGTCCTTTGCCTTCTTCCCAGCAGCAGCCTGAGCTTTCCTAGGTCCAACACACCTTTGGCAGAAGTGACCACTTGCTGTCCTGGGGTGATTCCATGTCCCACAGTGCCTTTGCTTTGCTCAGCAGATGATGGAAGTTCTATTATTTCAACTGTTTCTGCAAAACTTTGCCTTCAATGCAAGTGTTCCTGTATGAACTGCATGTGAATCCTTAATGCCTAATTGAGATGTTATTTGAATGAGTTCCCACATCTCTTCCTTCCATTTTAATTAAAATCAATGAAGACACTGATTAAAAGACTGAAATCTAATATTTTATTTTTTTTAACATAAAGCTGTAGATGAAGATTGTCCCCAAAAAAGCTTTGGAAAGCATCACTGTTGCAAATAAAGCCAGTTGCTTGTTAATGTCATACCTGGATTTCTTTTTTTAATGTTAACACACATCTGTATTTCACTGGAATTGTAGTTTGTGTTTGCACTTCTGCAGAATCCCAAGGGCATAAAGTCTATTAGTATGTGCGGAGTAGCTTTTGTTTTTATTATTTCCTAACTGGTGTTGGGAACCTCTAGTTATCCAACTGGTAATGCATTCAGAGAAATGTTTCCAAATACTTTTATGGCTCTGCCATCACCTTTCCAAGGCAGCACAATTACACACTAAGTTAATAAAAATAAGAAAAACAGATAAACAAATAGATAATGAGAAAGAGTTCTCCTTTCCTCTCACCCACATCATAGAACTGGAGTCTCCATAGGAAATTTATATGGACATTTCTGATATCTCTGTTTTGAAGTGCCAAGAATCATCTTTGAACATTTCTCCTTTTTGCCTTCCTACCTCTTCCTATCTGCCACTGCACAGTGATGGAATGAGATAATCCTCTCAAATCTTACTCTGAAGAGGTCTTACCTGTTCCTTCAGTTTCCTCCTCTCTCAAGCATTTTGGGGGCTCTTGCCTTCCTCTCAGTTCTGCTTAAAGTCGTGCTCTTGTGGTATCTTGTGGTAACAAAACTCTTATCTCTTCCACTGCAGTCTCAGGTTACTTTTTCCTCCTTCCTTTCCTTTTGTTTATCTCCCAAACCCCTCTGCTGCAGCGGCTTCTCCTACATCTGTGTTAAGCCTTTATTGTCTGCCTTCTGCCCTTTCCCTACCTCAGAAGCAGCAAGAAGCAAGGCTCCTAATGAGCTATCCCTTGATCAATTTAAGGTGTGTGCCTCTAGCTTATTCTTCTTGATTTGACTGCTGCCCTTGACGAAGATAATCACTCTCACCTCTTCTGCTTTCTCTCTTCTCCTGCCTTGTGTGATTATATGATATCCTGATGACATGTTGTTGACTGGTCACCTACAAATCTGGAGCAGCAAGTAGTCAAAAGGACAAATAGTTCTGACACCTGCAAGTGAAAAATCTATTTCTGTGATCTATTAAGAGAATGCTTAAAATCCTTGCTAAATTTAGCTGAAGTTCCCTGTGCAAATGCTCCTCAGCCTAAATAATTGCAAAGGAGATTCTCATACCCTTACTGTGAATAGTACAATTGCTCCAGGTTGCTCCACTGATAATTTTCATTGAAATTAATGGAACTATTCCTGCAGCAAACAACAAAAAGTACTGGAACAGGGTAAAAATAAAACTTCTATGAAATTCGGACTGCTTTTTAATTAGAAGTTTCATTGCAGGATTTGACAATATTTTTCCCTCTTGGTGTCCATAAAAACAGATACTGGAAGTAACAATAATAATTCTTAAAAGCTGAGCTGAAATTCTTTCAGGTAATTTTTCTTTTCTTCTTTGGGTTGTAAGAAAAAGATATTGTCTTATATTAAATAGTCGGCTCTTCCAAGTAGGGAATTTGTCCCACTTAATATTCATAAAATTTCATTCAAGTGGAGAGTTTTGTATTAATAGTAGATGATTATCATCAAGGAGTTCATTATGTACAAAGTACAACTGGCTTTACCATTTCCATGAAGAGTATCATAAGATATCTGTCACCATTCAAAAGCTCTCACTTCTGTGTCTGAAGTATTGGGTAGCTTCCAGTGATAGAACTGATAGAAAACAAACAGACAGGGTAGATAATAAGGTTATAACAATGTTTTGGGCATTTACAATGTTTGAAATGAAAGCATGGCTTCAAATGCCTATAGAGATGACACAATTACATACCTGTTAAAATGTATAGAACCAAGAGTTCTCCACGGTCTGCTGGTGATTAACCTTGGGTAGCATTTCTGTCTACAAGATATGAAGCTCATCCCATTTGACGTGTGTATCACAGTCCTCTGATTTAATATAATGTTCACAGAAGTTAGAGCTTGCAGCATATCTCATCTAGAGCAAACTGCAAGACCAGAAAAAGCCCCAAGTAGACATGTTTGTACACTGCACTTTATGTGAAATTCAGAGTCAGTCTTCCTTCAAGGTTCAATGTAGGCTGTTATTTCCCTCAAGGTTTTTCCATTCTCTTCCAGCTTTATTTGGTTCACAAGGATCTCTATTATATTTCTCTTTTGAGTGAATTAACCCTTCTTCAAGTAACCTTAAGGTATCAATAAAATATTTTTTGCATATTTTCTTTTAAAATTTTGGGTTAAAACCCCTTTCATTTGGCTCTATCCTTTGGAAGAACATAACTAACACCTAGCTGATGTGCATGAAATTAACAGTTTTTGTATCAAAGTTCTACTGTGTGAAAATTAAAACAGCAGTTTTCTCAGTGCCCAGGTAAGGGCCTGTGTGTGCAGGGCTATGTTTGTGTGTAGGTATGGATGGAAGTTTGGGTGTTCACGCCCTTTTCAAAGGAGGTTTAAAAAATTAAACTCCTTCACCCTTTAAGGGTGCTTGAGGAAACACTGCTTATTGAATGTGCTTCATCTCAGTCATGCAGGAACGTCTTCATGGCATAGAAAACACTAGTCATTGTTTGCTGAAAACATGGCTGAAGCTCAGTTAAAAGACTTTTTAGTCTTCTGTCACTGTGAGCAGGGTATTATCTCTGCTCCTCCCATTGTCTGCACAATCCAAAAGTGTCTTTCTTTTGTTCCTCCTATGCCATTTTTCTATGCTTGCTTCATACACAGTCACTAAAATATAGTAAATTCCATTAAAATGAAGTAGCCAGATTTAATCTGTGTTCCTTTCCTCCTTGCTAAGGATTTATTTATTTCTTCATTCATTGAGAAAGATGCTTTGCAACAGAGCATATTTGACAATACATAACTCACAGTGCTCATTGTCATCTCTGAATTACTTCTTTGTTTTGATGTAAGGGAACCATGCTAAGGGAAAACAAAGAAGAAATATCCCCTCACTGACTATACCAGATACACAGAGAGGCTGCCTGAGTTTTTGGCTGGAGGTTTACTGATACATTATTTGATCATCCAATCAATCTCGTTTTCGATCATCCAGTAAAACTACCTCCCTCTGATGTTTTTCATTTTTATTTTGAGTCCAAAGAGTAGGTTAAATGCAACTATTCTGTCATGGTTTCTTTACCCACCTTTTCACAGTTCCTCTCAGACTCTTTTAGTACTGCAGTATCATAAAATGATATTTCTTTTTTTTCTCAATTCATTCTTTCACAGAAGATTTATGTACATAATACATTTTGGGTTACCTTTTTAATTCTGAAGGAATGACTACATTCTACTCTTTCTCTAAAAGTCTGCTTTGTATTTGAAGCACTGAAGCAGAAATTAGTTAAGTCTAGGGATGGTTTTAAATTCAAGTGTGAGTTCACTGCAGTTTTGAAGACACCCCAGAGAAGATTCATGTCTTGCTTGGATGAACAATATATTTGCATCAAGACCAAGAAACAGAGTTATGAACTATGGGTCCTCATTGTGGCAATTTTTTAATCATCAGCTCCTTGCTTTCACCGAGATGCCATCAGTAAACTACAATGTGGAAAGCAGCATAAAGCTTTGCTTTGGTATTTGAGTATTCCCAGGCTTTGAGGCTGAATCCAAGATAAGAGGAGTCTGCAAGACCAGCAGACTTGGAAATCTGTTCCTCTGTCATGCTGGCAACATTTCAGAAAGCTGTTACTGAGCCTTGCTCTTCTGACAGATTAAAGCATCCTTCTGATTTTCAGCCTAAGTGTACAAGCAGACAGCTCAAAACAAGTTGTTCTTTGCCAGCATTGACCCCTGCAGTTGGTCAGCCTCAACCCATTTTATTATTTCTGCTGTCAAGGTAATTTAGGTTTTTGAATGATATCTCCTCTTTTGATGGTACCATTCAGCTTCATGCCCTTAGCAGGTCTTAAGAAGACCACGTCAATAATTTTTGGCCAAGTTGTTGATGAAAATAGTAGACTGAACTGATCTTGAGAGCCTCTTTGAGTGGCTTCACTGGTAATGTGCTATAGTTATGAATGCAAATGTAAAAAGGGTTTTTAGCCATTTTGCAGTTCTTTAGCCATTTTGAAGATCCTTCTTGCAAGAAACACCAGTTTGCCACACTGTGCTCAGTGGTTTTATGAAGACTAAATTGAATACAGGGCTCTATATTTACTAGAAAATCTCTAATTAAAGATTGGTTTTACACAGAACAGAGCCAGGACAACACAGCTACACATTTAGGGCAGTTTTTTTCATTCTTTTCCATCAAACCAGGTTTTCATTTTTCTGTCTTTGTCTTACAGCCTCTATAAGGAATTATTTAGATTTTAAAACTCAAAAATAATTGTTTAATTATAATTGCTGGCTGAAATTATACATTTATCTATAAAGTAACCTGCCAAATGTCACTGTGGAATGTGCCACTGAGCAACATAAAAAAAAAATTTATACTTGCAAACAAGAAAGGAGATATTTCTGTTTTGCTAATTGGAAACTGAGGCATAAAGCTGCTAAAAGCCATATTAATGGAATACAGCAGTTGTACCAAATCTCTTCTGAGACTGTGGTCTTTTCATCAGGAATAATCCAAAGCATACAAACATAATTGGCTAGTGATGCTCATTTTTCAAACATTGAATGATGAAGGTTTATAGTGTCATACACTACAACTCTGGCATTAGGAGAGTTGCTAAACATATACTCTTAAATACATTTTACAAAATAACTTGTTTGTACAAATTTCAAAAGGATATAAAAAAAAATTGTAAATCTTGATAGGTAAGTCACTAAAACTTGTTTGACTGACCTTGAGAACAAATCCTCCAGAATAAGTCAGTTAAGATTCTTTCACAGCTGTTTGTTTTTTGCCATTATTTATGAAGCTGCCAAGATGATATTTTGACTATTGCTAAGAGCTCGTGTACAACCACCACTAATTTTCCAAAGATAAGAGATTTCACAAGGTACTAATTTACAGTAATTTTCAATTGAATTCTCAGAAATCTTTAGTGGTTTTGAGCTCATCTAAACCACTGTGCCTTTATTTTTATTCTAGTTTCTAACCCACCTGAATTTTTCACCCCCTTTCTTCCTTGAAGTCAGGAAATTAGGAAAACTTATTGAAACTTATAATTTGCAATTTGGGCATATAGTTTCCTGTGTGTCCTTTCCCAGCTGTCATTTCTTTTGCCTTTTTCATAATGCCATTCTTTATCTTAAAGTGAAATTAAATTACTCCTTCATCTCTTTTTATCAATCTTAGCTCTTCCTCATCTTAGATAATTTCTTCCTCCCTGTCTCCGTTTACTCAATGAAATTTCAAGCCTTGTCACTGATGTACTTTTGTCTCTGAACTATTGAATAAGTAATCCTTGTATTTGTCACTTGTGTGCTCCATTGTAATCATCTGCCATTTATTATATCATTCCATGGGGTTTTATTTCTTTTTTATTTTGATTTCCCCGCCGTTTTGCTTGAAGTTTTGCAGTTAGGGGTCACCAAAAGTATGTACCTCCTACCAGTCTTTGGGTTTATCTTTATTGCTCTAAGCAGGTTTACAAGCTGATTAACACACCTGAAGTAGTATCTTGAGATATGGGAAATACTCAAAACTCTTCATTAACATTTGCAGTTTTTTGTTAAATGAAAAGTAATTATGAGTTCCATTGTGTCATGCAGGTTGTCATTAGTGTTGAGTGTGTCTTTGGGAAATGGGAGAGCAGATCAGAGCAAGGCTTTAAGCTGTATACATCTATTTGCATGCAATAACTTTAATGACAGTCAAGAGACCCAAATGGTTCCTGGTGCAAGTAATTTTCTATTATTTTCCCCTTCTACTTTTTTGAGATGCAATATCATTATGAATGTAAAAAGGTAGCAAGACAATGCTGTGTTTCTTTCCAGTGAAGATTTTGTATTAACTGCCCTATTCCAAATAACAGAACAATAAACATGAATAGTGGCAACATTAATAGTTTTTAAAATGTGCTGGCCTTGTCCTTTCAGTTTTCCAGAAGATGAATGTTGCCATGTGACCAAATTTTTGACACTAAGGGAGTCTTTGGAACATTCCCAGGAACTCCCATGGGCCTTGGCTTTGCTTCACATGGAAATAGAGACAGGAGGAGATGAACTGTGCTTGAGACTCCCCCACAAGACTTGGTTCTGTCTATAAGAACCTTTAAACTGGATCAGATTGAGAGAATATAAGAGCATAAGGGTTCAAGGCAAAGAAGCACTCGAGACAAGATAAAGGTGGTGCTGCTCTCTGACTGGTTCAGGCCAAAAGGGAGGTAAATAAACCTGGGGGAGAAGAATGTATCACTGATACTGGACATGGAGAATGCAGAATTTATGGTCCTCAAGGAAAGCCAGCTCAGCAATGGTGCTGAAATCAGCTCTGGCTGAATACAGGATAATTCCATCAGGGCAGATCCTGGCCACCAACTCAAAAGAAGAGATAGAATGCATATGGGAATAATTAGCATTAGAAATGAGGGCATCACTTGTTAACCAATAGAATAGGACAACTGTGTAGCCAATAAGCATTAATTCCTTTGTTTGCTAAAATGCATAAATAATGAAGAGTTCTGTACGACCTCTGGACCCCCACCAAGAAGCCCAGGTTGAAGAAAGACCAACAGGACTCCACTGGATCCTCACCTATCTTCTGCTTATCTTTCTCCTCCACACCCCACTTTCCTATTTCCTTAAGTCTCTCTCCCTCCCTTTCATTTACTGTGAAATAAAATCCCTACTACTGTCTTTGGTAGATGTTCTCGTTTTCACCTTAATCTGGGCAGAGCCATCTCCTATAATCAGATCATGACAGGGTCTCAGAGCCACGCGCTGCTTTTCTGCAAAGGCTGTGCTCACAACACATCTGCTACCCCATCCATTCTCAACCAACCATGTAAAGCTTGCTTTGCTCTCATCTCACTCGAGAACTTTGAAGCTCTGTTTCATTCTTCTGATCTAGCTGTCTAATGCTTTGCTTTCCCCCCAGAGAATAAGCATTTCATGTGCCAATGGGAGTGATAGGTTTAGCCACAGGGAATGCTGTGTGCAGAGAGTACATTTCCTGCAGTTCTCACTGACATCTATCATATTTCTTTTCCCTGTAGACAATGTTTATTCCAGTGGGTCTTTGCCACAGGATTTTGTCAGCTTGCAGAGCTGCTTGTACGGTGCTGCATATCCTAGTGTCACTTCTCACCCAGGATTGCAGTGGAAGTGAGTCTTCCATAAATATCTCAGGGCACAGTAAAAAGCTTGAATGGAGCAAAGAGAACATCTGCTAACGGTATGTTTATACCACATGCTCTATTGTCTATTGTTTCTCGATGCATTATATCAAATTGTGGGAGTGCCCTGCCTGTGTTAGGTGAGTGTGTAACATTTAATATTTAAGGAATTCTCTAGTTTTTTGTGCCTTTGCATTGCTGAACAGAAATCAGGCACCAGTTGACTTGCATTTTGACTTCAGAAGGGTGAAAAATCACAGGAAATAAACCTTTCATCACATATTTTGCAAAACACAAGCAAGAAAAGAGAATGAACAAAATGAACACTTTACACATGCCTTGATTTTGCAGAAATTATTTATCAGGGAGATTTCATTTACCTAAAACATGCCACCTTCTATGAAAGCTTGAAGAATAAACTATTTATGGACCCCTAGGTACTATCACAGGGTGGCATTTTTGCTGCCTGCCTGGAATATGAAGAACCCTTGTTGTAGAAACTTGTGGGTTGCAATGAAACACATCTATCTTATGTTCTCTTAATGCCCATAAGTTAAAAATATACTCCTATTTTTCAGCTCTTGTTATATTGTGAGGGGGAACCTGTTTGACCCATCTTTCCTGCCTGTTCCTCCCAGCTTCTTCTCAAATTCATGCTTACTGTTACTTTCCAGGCAGGTGTTTTTAAATTTATTTATTTATTTTTAACATGAATTTGGAAGCACAGAAGCTGCAATGGTTTTGGTGTGATAGATTAAACATCTGAGTTATAAGACCAAATAGGAAAAATTTTATCCACAAAAGCCTCATCAAGTAGAAAAGCAAAATTGAGACTTTCCCTTGTGAAATGAGAGATTTTTCCCTCTTTTCCTTCCCTAAGTTTTCTGGGTTTTTCATCTTTCAACTCTAGAATTAAATTTGATCCAAAGTTTGGGTAGCAGTAAACATAGTAAGCAAATTTTTTTTAAGTGTTAGTCTTAAATACAGTTCTAGATGTTCTAAATTAAAAAATACAGTATTTTTGTGAAAGGATTTTTGATGAAAATGGTAATTTTCCTTTAGTATGTTTTATATATATAGTATTTAACTGGAGTGAAACAATTTATATTTTGCTTTAAAAAAATTCTTATGTAAAGAAATTTTGGGTGGAAGGGGTTTTATGTGAGAAACAAAGAGAAATTACCTGTGTGGGTCTTTATGCAATGGCTCTATTTTTTTCCCCAGGTACTTCATAAATTTTATAATTTGCCCTGGAGCTACAAGTGTGTGATGGCTGCCTGGGAAGCAAAGCAGGCCAAAGATGCACCTCCTTCAGCAGTCTGCGGAGCCCAGCAGCTTGCTAAGTGAGGAGCTGTCAGGGACAGGGTTAGAGTCAGGGAATTCCATGACTCCCCAGCTGGGAATTGAGACTTCCCAGCTGCTTGGTGCTACCCCAGAGGGATCATGACCACCAGGATTCCCCTCCTGCTCCCTGCCAGCAGTTCTGCTAGAGATGTCTCATCCCTCAGCAAGATCTTTCCAGAGAAGACACATCCATCAAAAAACTTCTAACCATGCATAGTTGGAAAGTGTCTGCCAGCTTTTAAGGGTATTTAACCCCAAGTCCTAGTTTCCTCAAGGGCTTATATTGTGTCAGGCTTCAAGCAGCTTTGCAGGAAAGGAAGGGATCCTCACTGAAAATTTTTATACAGGAGCCAGAGTAAGATACTTTCTATTTTAGATATGAGCACACATATCAATGAAAAGATCAAAATGTCCAGCACTGAACCTTGGCATTGATTGCTTTAGTCATATCTTGAACTCCCTTAGTTAATAGAGATTTATTTTTCAATGGGCTTGCAGAAGTGTGAGACAGGAATATTTTCTTCTGTCTAAAATCCCTCACCTATAAAATGCAAATTATACATTCACACCTACCTCAGAGGAGTCTTGTCAGGAGTAATTAGTTATTGTGTGCGAAATTCTTTAAGGCTGTGGAATAAAACTGCAGTGGATTACATGCTGTTACATACAAGATGTAGAACCTAAGTGTGAAATATGTGTTGTCAGTACAAGACTCTGTGTGCTATCTCAGAAAATTAAGCTGTTTTCATGTTGGCATTTTGGCAAAAACAAACACAAAATTACTTCAAAATTACTTTTTTGTAAAATTTTGTAGAATTACAAAAATTACTTTTGTTGCTTTTTTGGTTTTTTTTTTCCAATAATTTGAATCGCAGTGCTTCTCCTCTGTAGATGACTATTCTGTGTGCTGGTTGGGAAATGCTTGCCAGAGGTTTCAACAAAGTCTTGGACCATAGCAGCCTCTCCACTATTTCTGTTGCCTAAATTTAGGCATCTGAATGTCTCTCATGGTAAACTTACTCATCCTCTTCTGTACGAGCTCAGAAACCAGTACTAGGGATATTTTTGCTTCTAATAGGCGCCATTTTGAACTGGAAACAAGAGAGAAATGCGCTAATCTTTTGCAAACTCCTCTCCCCAGTCTGTGCACATGGAGCCACTCAGCAGAGGTCAAGCCTGGCTCATGGCTGGTAGGATCTTTGAGAATATAAACAGCATCTTGTCACAAGTCTCAGCTCTTGTATAATAAATTATTGTGGTTTGGGAATGGTGTTCCCCAATTCAGTGTTCCCACTGAAACACTCCAGACCATGTGCTGCTGACTCACACAACCCCATTGCAGTTGGTGTGGAGAGGAGAATTGGGAACACAAAAAGGAAAAGATCATGGGTAGAAATAAGAACAATTTATTGGAAGTAGCAACGAGATAAGAAAACAAAATGAACCAACAATGAGTATTTACAAACTTCAAGTTAAATTTTACAAACTTGGAGTTAAATTTTTATTTCCTTCTAAAACTTCTTGCTATCCTGCAATTAATACCAGCCCACTTTCTGGATGTGGAAGCACTCCCATGTGCATATGGAACAGCGTCAATAGCACTTCCCTGCCCTTTTTAAGGTTTTGAGGGCAAATTTCTGATTCTTTCTGGAGGTCTGTTTTTTTCACTGAGTTTTTCTTTTTCCTATAGCTAAAGAAAGTTGCTTTATGGATAATCTAATTATTTTTCTTTTAAAACCTAGCAAAATAAGGTTTTATCACAATTTATCTCACCACTAATCCATACTGCAAGATGTTGCTAGGTCAGGGTTTTAGTGGTATGTTCACTGGCCTGTGAGGGATCGATGTAACTCATATCGAAATAGCTAGAAGAGTTGGCTCTTTTTCAAGTGAACATGCAAAATTCATTAGGGCCATTGCACATCCCTGCTGTTGGCAGAAATGCAGACAGAATACATGACAACTAATGAAAAGAATGAATCCTGACTGGTTTCTGGTAGCAGTGAGAGGAAAGCTGAGATCTGAGGTATTAGAACACTTGCTGTAGCAGAAAATGTTATAAGGGCCAGGCAGGAGTAACCAAGGAATAGGTGTCAGCGAGTTCATGGTTGTGAACTCTCTCTCACCCACTAACAGGACATTTGTCATTCAGAAAGGTGCTACTTTAGGCAATTTCAAAGCCTTGTGATTTTGCAGGTGTTTGAATCTGAATCACATCTGCAACCTTTAAACTAATAAGCCCTCTGAAAACTTTTTGCAAGAAGTTTGTTCTCCATCAACAGCTTGGATGCCTTGATTGCAGAGAACATGTTGTTTGCTGAAGCTGGAAGCTCAACCTCTGACTGGAAAGGTTTTCTGGGTATCAGTGATAAAAAGTACAGTGAATTTTTTTAAAATTTTTTTGTATTTTTAGTGTGTCAAGTGCCAAGGAAGAACATGATCCAGCCAGCCGTGTCAAGAGTTTACCTTACTCTGGGAATATAGTCTCTGTCAATTGGTTTCCTCAATAAGGCTTTACATGCCAGAGAAAAATAGTTCTGCCATGCAGCTTGGAGAAAGGTTGCTATCAAAGGTGTAAATAGGCTGCTTTCTTTAGCAGTTTGAACTTTTGCAAACAACAGGGAAACGTGTCTCAGCCCAGGCTCTAAAGCAAATGCCGGTATCTCTAAGTATAGTTTTTTTGCAGGCTGGAATTGGAAGAGAGCCTCCTATGTACGTTCTCTTTGATTATATTGATCTAGAAAGTTCCTCAGTAAGCCTGCCTGAATGAAACTGAGAGTCTGCCAAGTTTTCTGGCTGAACAGTTTTAAGTTGCCTGCCTTCTGGAAGCAGTGCTGGAATCACAAGTCCTGCTGTGATGGTCGTAGTCCACCAGGTCACTTGTCTGGGTTGAATGCTAATCAACTCAGCCCGAAATGCTGATTGCATTAATGTAATCCATGTCACTCAGGATGGCTGTCTGAAGTGCAAACACTTTATTCTTGTCACAGAAGAGATTCACCACCCAGGAAAAGTAAGACTCAAAAGTTGGACTGAGGTATCAGTCTGACACTTTTATCTCACACCATTAGTACATCCAGCTTTTGTAGTGAAGGCAAACTAGTTCAGCTTTCCCTGCACTCTGTCATGCTCTTCGTGTCCTCTTCCTAATTTTCAGGTTTTCTTTCCCCAGCAACTCTCATTCCACCTACATAAGACATGGAGTGAATCTAATAAGCAGAGTTTAAGTGACTTTGAACCTCATAAATACTTTGTGCTCAACATTGAGAATGGAGGGGTTTTTTAATTTTGTTTCCTCTTCTTCTTCTTCTTCTTCTTCCCACATTTTAAAAATAATCAAACCATTTTAACCTTTTTTATTAAAGACTTTAAAGTATGAAACTTACATGCCAATCATTCCTCATCTTGGAATGAATTTTTAGAACAGACTTCATACTGAAAGTGCTGATGGGATGTGAGGCACCCCAATGTGATGAGTGTGACTCTAATCTCTGCATGAGCTGACAATAAGATTGGATGTTTGGCCAAATGGGTTTATTTTGTCTGCCATAAACTCCAGCTAGGTAAGGCTTGAGTCTGCAAGTGTGAGGAAAAAACATCTTATAGAGCCAGGAAGAGTTCTAGTTCTTGAAAAAATAAAAATTCCATCTGGACTGTGTATATAGGTACGAGCATGTGACAAAATCAGTTTCCCAGTAGTCCAGAAGAATAAATTTGACTCATGCATAGGATGATGTGTTTTGAATTTTTTCATCTTATTGGCATACCATAGAAGTAACGAAAGCTGTTTCTTTGCTGTGCTATAAAACAAGGAGTAGTGAGGCAGGAATGAAGTCCTGGCATTTTGGCTGATGCTTATACAACATGAGCAAATAACCCAAGTCAGTCTTATACACTGGACATTGCTCAAATATAAAAGAGTTAAAAGTAAGACAGCCTCCCTTCCATGAAGCAAAACTAATGCAATTACCAGCATGAAAAGTAAGGAGGGAAGATTTGGAGGACAGTGGAAAAGTCAAAAACTCTTTCCAATGCCAAAATGCACATTTACTTTGCAATCTTATCCAACAATGTTATCAGAAGGTTTGAGTGTGGTAGGAGAGTAGCTGTGACAGAGAGTGATTATTTGTCATAGTGGCATGGGCACATTATGTTGCTTCAACAAGAGAAAAGGTCCAGGATAATTCTGAAGAATGATGTAGCCTCTGTGGCTTAGCAGGCAGGTTGCTTCAGAAGAGCTCAGGAGCCCATTTCTTTCAGTTGTTTGGGCTGACTGGCTGCATCTTGGGCACAAATAACTTCTCAAATGCAGTGGTAAAAGTGTGGAGATTTGTGGGCTGGCTGTTTATCAATTCTGCTGGCTGCAATCTAATAGCCCAGCCATAAAAAATAGTTTGACAAGTGGAATTCTCCATACATTCGGTGTCTCTGTGAGATGCTAAATTTATGGAAACAGCTCCTTTGAATGTTTTGTTCCTCTGAAAGCTCCCCTTTTCAAAGACACAAACAACAGTTCAGCTGAGTTTCAAGTGAATTTAATATTTCAGTATTTCTCCTTAATCTGGAATAGAGAAAGGAGAATATCCAGTATTTGAACATCTGCAATGAGAATTTGATTGAGGCTCATGGCTAATGTGCACTCTTCATGCCAGATGAAAGGGGAAGCTGGGACCATTTGTTGCACTCCACACTCCTTTTTGCCACCTTCAAGTTGATGTACAGGATTTACGTGTTATTTACGCAAAAAATGATTTAATGTTGTTTTCACGAGTGACAAAAAATGTAAAAATTGTCTTCTTTGGTTCCTGTAATTTTTTCAGCACATGAATATTAGTTTCAATACAGGCTTTGAGAAAAATTATTTTTTTGTAACAATTTGGAAGTGAGCAGTGTCACAGAGTGAATTGAAGTGTGTCAAATCTAGGTCATTTCCCTTTTTTCCTGCTGTTGATTCTTTGAATTCACTTTGGCAGCTCACTCTCATTTCTCTTTTCCCTCCTTTGAAGTACCAAGGTGCTGCAGTGTCTGGCACTTGTGTGACAATGTCTGTGGAAGGGAGGTTGGAGAGTGGAGAAAGAAATCCCCATCTTACATGGAATGCTTGGGAATTTGGTGTGGTATGGAGATCTGATATAGGTGTTTCTGTGAGTATTTTATAGGGCTAGCTACATTTTTATCACTGACATACTGCTGTACTATAAATATCAATAGATTTTATAATGCTTTTTATCTCAAACTTTCCCCAGTATTGGCTGACTCTCTAAAAACAGTTCTCAGGGGATAGTGTTCCCTTCACAAAAATTGTGTTATTAGGTCTCGTTTTGGGAGCACCACATTTCCCAGAGATCTGTAGAGATATTTGTGGATTCATTTGCATTTAGACAGCCCTCTACCATAAAGGTAATTTCAGAGAAGTTCTCTTTTTGTTTGTCTTTATGGTTAGTGGAAATTTTGACTTTTTTTTTTTCTGAAAGTAGAAAATGCTCATAGCTTAATGATCCTTTCCTCCTGAATTCTTAAGGTGAGAGTGGGAGAAAAGAAGGTCATTTGTGCTAAGGTATGGAACAATCAAAAAATAATAAAAAAGAGATGGAGAATTAATGATATTTTCCTGAGGTGATTATTAAGAGACCTATTCTACATGTTTTGCAGAGGAATTACATAAAGGCCAGGTTTCTGGTGCGCTCTAGCAAATATCTCTATTAAGCAAAGGTATCTCTTAATTTGCAATGTCAGACCTGTGCCTTGTAGAGGAGTGGTAAACTAAGTGATGCATTCCAATCACTATAATCAAATCCATTTAAGACTAATCTTGCCCTTACCATTAGTACCATTGAAATCTGTAATTTTCTTGCACAATATGGAAAAGGAAAGTTAAATACTGCCTAAAGACCTTATGCAACATTTTAAGACATAATTTATATAAACTTAGGAGTTACATTTTTGCCTCTTAAGGCTCTGTTGACTGTATTATAAGTACTTTAATAATTTTAAAATGTAATGAGATTCCACCCTTTGTCAGTAATACCTTTAAAAATATTTAAAAAGTGATACCTTTAAAACAGTATATAGTGAATATGCTTAATATTAATTTAAACATTTGTTACCATATTTTCTGAGTCAGCATTTTAATTTATAAATAATTCAGGATAATAAAAACAAAATAATGAGAGCCCCTTGGTGAAAATAAGAATAGAAATTTATCAGGAATAATGAAAAAGGCTATTGATAGATTTTATTTTGTCTGTGTCTAGTAATGGATCCTTCATTCTTTTAGTCAGGCTGAAGACACAACATGTACTTTAACTTTCCACACTTAAATTAAGGTGCAGATAAAATTCCTTTAGAAGACATTTCAGGTAAAAATCTCAGTTTGCCTATATCCTTCAAATGAGTATCAGTACAAGTTGTATCTGAACTCCTCTGTTCAAGCATCTCTGTCAGTGGATGATAGATTAATTTTCCAGTAACAAGCTTCCAGCAATACTACTGAACTGTACTATTTAGAAGTTGGAAACTATACATCTGTGTTTCCTTTTAGAGAAAAGTCATGCTGTTTTACTTTTTAAAATTTTTGAATTTGATTGCCTTGTTTGTAGTCTGCTCCTTTTCACAATGTTTTATTACACAGTGCAGAAATGGCTTCTTCAAACTCTGCACTTTTTTCCTGAGCCATATGTTTCGTGATGGATGTCCCGTACAGTCCCATTATTTATAAAATGTGGATTTGTTAGACTGATTATTTTCTACCTGACTTCTATTGTCTGATTTCTATTTGACCCAAGTGGTTATTAAAGCAGATTTATTGTTCTGCCTTTCAATTATCTCCCCAAATATGCTGAGCTGTGTTTGAGTTGGTTTCTTTTCTTTTGGGAAGGACTTTTCATGGGTGTTGACAGTGATCAATAGCCTTCATTTTATTCAGATTAATTTTCAGCATTTTTCTTTGTCATTCATAACTGAGTTCCACTATCAATATTCTTCATGTATATTGAGTAAGAGCAAGACTGCATTGCCTACGGTGCTTCTGTTACTACTTATGCTTGTACTGAGCCATGTTTCTTTCCAATCCAGACTTTGAAATACTCCTTTGGGTGAACTATTAAAAAACTTTACAGAGATATTTTTTGTTTTCTTCTTTTTTATTTTTTTTTCTTCTTTTCCTTTGACTGGAAAAAAAATCTTTATTTAATGAGAAATCTATTTTCAGGTTTGACCTGGTAAGGGGGCATTGCAGGGCAACATTGATCAGCAATATCAGGGGAGCAAGTTACCTCCTTTTGCAAAATGCTTATTAGAAAACTTACTTTTTTCTTGTGACTTTACACCTTGTATTGAAGCACCGCTTATGTAAAATTTATTCAGTGTTCTTGGTAGTTTATTTCAAAAAAGTGTTTTTTTCTGATTAATTCTATTCAAAGATAGCTTCAGAACAGATACCTTACTCTGTATTTGATTGGTTTTCTTTTTCCCTAAGAAGAGAGTTTATCTTTCTGGTCAAATTTTGAGTTTTCATATAGCTTAATTGCTGAAACAATCATAAAAAGAATAAAGGTTTTATAGCACAATTACAATGTTATTTATCTTGATATGGGCTCAGGCACTTCCTCTCAGTTCCTTGGGAACTGTCCCATCACTCTGATTATGACTTGCAGCTCCACAGACTTCAGGAAGGTGCAAAGAGGCAGGTCCTGCATCAGGGCTTTTGTCAGTTATCTCCTAAAACAGCTTAATAATTGTGTTTTGTGCTAATGAGTCACCCTTCTGGCTGTTGGTTGTTCAGCACTCAAGCAACACACAAATCCTGTGCAAAAGTAATCAGTAAGTAAATATAGGATGAGAAGAAACGACTGTGAGCATTTTGATTAAAAGGTCAAGTGCAAAGCAGATATGATGACACATGGAAAATATTTTTTCTAAAATAAATAAACAAATTGATTCCCTAGCCTTCATTATAATGTTGAAATAGCTTAAGCCAATTATGATAAGTGAGGCTAAACGTGGTGTGCCTCCTGAGTAAAGATACCCATAAAATTTTCTTGTGACAAAACCCAATGTCAAATTTGCCAAAGCCATTAATCATCTCAGAGATATGGTTTAAACTCTTGCTGATGGGTTTAGGGATTTACAAATGTATAGATATTTCACATTAAAATGCATACACGTTATTTATATTTATATCTATATCTACATATATATATATAATGTGTATATACTGTTATATATACAACTTTGGTGTCACTGCAGTGCAATATATTCCAGAATAAATGTTGTCTATGTGGCTCAAAATGTTATATCTTCTTTAAATTGGTTGTAGGATGTGGCTGAAGTGTATTAACTGTAATTACCTTAATGACCAACACACAAACCAAAGAAGTGGCTCATCACAAAAATATGTCATGGTTATCACTTAGGAAGGTGTATCTGTGATCATGCAATCTGTAGGGGACCTGAGTGATCTAACTGGAACACAGAAGTTCAAATATATTCTGGAATTTACAGCTCCAGGCATTTTTACTTAGTACTGTAAAGAACAGTCATTTAAACATAAACTTTGGAAAATTATTTTGTTGTATGCAAGGGTCTCTACAGTGCATCTCCAAAGTGCTTCATATACCTAAGGAAGACAGAGGAAAAAAATAAGGAAGGAAAATAATTTGAGAGTTGAATACTGAACACCGGAAAGGCTTGTATTGATCTGGTAGCAGGTTTAAATTGTAGGTAGTTAATGGAGTGAACAATAAAGCAAAATTCACTAATCAGAAATATGGAAGAGCAGTACTTAGACTGAAAATGTGATGACCTGACTGCTGTGGTTCTGAGCATGCTGAAAGAGTGCTTCCACTAGAGGACTTCTGAAAACTTGTGGGTGCCTCTGCTGTGACTATCAGGCCTCCCAGGGATACAGGAGCAATGCAAGAGCACATGTGAACATAGCTAACACCTACTTATATTTGTGACAATTTAAATACTTCTCCATGCAGACATTTTTAGAATACTAATAAAGATATACAAATAAGTAATTTTGCAGCCAAAGTTGATGCCACTTTATAATGCCCTTTACTGGAACTTTGAATCTGTGTTGTCAAGCACAATTGCTTTCCACATTACATTTATTCAAGGTTATGTGGTAAAAACTCCTCTGTACACCCACACTAGAGCTCAGAGAGACAATGACAGGAGGGGGAGACCAAATAACACCTAGGCAGCTGCTTCCATGCCCATCACTGGGCTGTGGGGAATATTATGGGATGCAGGAGAAAAGCAGTTTTGGATTGCATAGGACTTTTTGGGGGATGTTTTTGGGAGAAACCTTTCAGAGGGATGCATTCTTATAGCTCCACTATCAACTTGCATAATTTAACATAATGAAGCATAACTGGATATTATTTTTATTTCTTCTATAATTTCTCCTATAATTTAAGTCCACTTTAATTAACTTCCTGGTGCAAATTTCAAAACAACTAATATTTATTCATGGTTCTGTTAATTTGTATGGAATCCCACAACTGAAATGTACTGCTATTTTAAACTCTGCTTTTGGCCCTCTGTTTTGGTGTAGGACAGATTAAAATTGCTAACCCAGTAACACAAGAAATTGCATCTAATTTTGGAAAGATTCTAAGAGGTGTTGGCCCGTGTTCTCCAAGGTACTTCAGTACTTAAAGATATAACTGGGATTTTAGTAAGGCTTTGGAAATCACCGACATGGCTCTGACAAATTTAAAAGGGAGATTTGAAAGCACTTTCTACCTGATATTTTTTTTTAATGTAGCTATTCTGTCCATAGATATCTTTGAAAACCTGGATCTGAGGTATTTTTCAGATTTGTACTCCTATTGCCTACTGAAGTGTTTTATCTTTCTCTCTCCTTGCAATGATAGTGTAGAAGAGAGCTCAGGCATGATGAACTTGAAAGGACCAAATCTCCATGTTTTTCTTTTCCTGTTTTTGCCTTTTCTTTTTTTTTTTTTGAGCTCATTTTATTCTTTTCCTTTTCATGGGTTTTCTTTTGCTTCTAAATCATGATATGTGCTCTTGGAGCTTCATGGAAAACATATTTTCCAGGTCCAAGGCTGCTGTCATAACCTCCAGGCTCATCGGTTACAGCTTTTACTTGGCCTCTTAAATAGCATTGGTGTACTATACATTGGTGTACTATACTACAACAGCTGTGTGCACTTCTCATCACTGCTGCTTTTCCACTGTCCCCTGGGCTTCCCTCAGGTTTCCCAGAGCAATATGCATCAAACAGTGCCTTTGCTCTGTCAAACATTGTGTGGGGCTTTTTTATGGTACAGAGGTAAAACTGGTTTCATCAGACTATAACCACTTTTGTATTATTTAAACAACTCGGGAAACCTTGGGTTCAGTTCACAAAATATCTTGGAGTGACCTGGTTCACTTTGAGCAGTGTAATTTCACTCAGAAACCATTTTAACATTATTTTGAGGAGGTTAAAGAAAACATTTAATCTTTCTCTGTTGTTTACTTTACATGCATGGGCTTATAAATCAGCCTATGTCCTCTTGACCTTCCTGTGGAGGGATGCCCTCCCAGTCCATGTCTTTTTGTTGGACCTGGAATGTTTGTGGCACTTGACCCAATGTTTCTTCAGAGATATCGCTCTTAAATGCTATTTTCTGCCCTGATGGTTTTGTTTTCCTCTTATTCTTTACCATTTTTTCTCTTCTCTAAGAATCCTTCTTTCTCTGAAGTTCTAGCCAGCAAGAGCTCTCTCTGCTGGGCCATAACCAGCTCCTCTTCACCTATTTTTGCCAAAGAGAGGGAATCAAACCACACCAATTCCCACCTTTGTGGGCTCATCAGAGCTTTCTCACTCTGTTGCAGCTGCTGATGGGAAATCAGCAGCTGAACCCCTGTGACTCTTGTGAGCCCTCCCCAGCCCTGCAGTTGATGTTTGTAGTGAAATGAACCTTTTTTTTTTCTTCTGACTGTGTCCGACATATAGTGTTCTGGACTGGGGACATGTTGTTTGGTCATGAATGTCATGGGAAGAGTTTGTGATCATCCCTTGCCCCAGAATCCTGGCCGGCAGGCATCAGAGGCTGAGTTCAGGAGTTTTAGGAGTCAGACTGAAGCACAGAATCACACAAAATGGCTGAGCTGGGACGGATCTGGGAGGGATCTGCGTGGATCCTCCCAACTCCCCTGCTCGAGCAAGCACGTCTAGAACAAGTTGCTCAGGACCACATTCCTTCGGCTTTTGAGTATGCCCATGGATGGAGACTCCACAATCTCAAGCAACTGTGGAGAAACTTCTTCCTTTTGGTTCTGCTGTCAGCTGTGAGATTGCACTTTGGCGTGGTGGCTCAAAGCCAAGGGGGAAGGTGCTGCCATCTGTCACCTCCCTGAAGGTGGGCTGCAGCAGACAGGGTGGGTGCCTCTGTGGGCTTCCCACCTCTGTAGCCAGACTCTACGTGAATTTGACTGCAGGTTTCTCCCGAGCCAATCATGGAGCCCCAGTGGCTTGTCTCCCTATTTAAAATTATATCGAATGAACGAGACGTTAAAATATATAGAGAAAAACAGCAAACGTAATTAAATGTTTATTGTGTATGACTGTATCTTGAAAGACAGCTGGTGATGAAATCAAAAGGCCATGTTAAAACACTTTTTTTTCCCCTTGAAAAAATTTTCCCCCCTTGTCTATTTTAAATAGACAGTGAATTGCAAAATTAAATATACTTCCTATTCAGTTGAATTTTCTATTTATCAGCCATTTCACCTACTCTGACATGTACCTCACATACAGAATTAAAATTACGATCTGCTAAATCAAATGTAAAAAGCAGTGGAACAAGTACATTCCCTAGAAAATCAAATCAGTATCAAATAAAATACATTCAGAATTAAAGTCATCTGCTTTTAAATTATTTTTGTTCAAATATAGAGCTCTTTCATATACGAGGGTAACTGTTTTATTTATTTACATGTGTACATATGCTAAAATATAAATATTTATCTTTTAGTTGTCTCTAGAGATAACCTAAAGCAGCTTAGTATGGTTCTGAGTCTGTCTAATACATCGTACCTAACACTCAATAATTTGGAAAGGCAACAATATATTTTGAATAACTGTACTTAAGTATTCACTTGGCTCAATTTTAGCCGACCTAGTGCTGTAGTCTTAAAACGCCAGAGCACTGCAATTTCTTTTTTCCTTTAGACTGTACTTGTATAGAATGCACTAGAAGGACTCTTTATTACTTTTTAATTGATTTCAGAGATTATAATGAAGATGTTTGCCTTTCAGATCAAAATTTCCCTTAGCTCTACAGTACAGTTTTAAAGTATTTGTGGCATCATTATTTAAGGTTGCATTCTATGAGAAGCTTTTCTTTAATAAAAAAAGCACCTAAGTGGTTAAATTTTAAAAGAAGGGTTATCCAGGGATTTTTCCTACTGAACCCTATAAACTCATGTGAAATTCAGTACATTAACTATTTATCTATATTTTTGTTTGGAGCTGTGTTCTACTGTCCTCATTCATACTAAAGAGTTGGGAGTTCAACAAGTGTAGGGTTTTTATGGCATAGGATTCTTTTCAAATTGTAAAATACATAAAAATATACACCTTAAAATAAATATACACAATAAAATAAGACCACCTCAGAACTATTGTATAATGAATAAAAGAGCTTTTAAGTAACACACATGAAGATTTAATTCCCAGAGCCAGTTTAAAAGTCACAGAAGAAATATTCCCAAATATTTGATGAAGTACCTGAATCATCTACCTGATACTTCGATAGCAACTTTCCCTTTAATAAACAATGTAATGAATCCTTTCCTGTTTATTTGATTTGTGATTTCAGTCCTTCACCAGGATCACTTTTACGCGTGTGATTTCCTTATTGAAGATTCCTTTAAGAGAAGCACACTTTCTCTTTCCTCTGAGCTCCTTAGACTAGCCGATAACTCTGTTTGCACGCATCCTTTTTTAGGTAAGGTATCTTTCCCAGCACTGACATGGAAGATAGGTGAGTTATTTTGACAGTATGCATGGACTATTGCAGTATAATATGCATTTTTTAAAACAGGTTGGATCATTAAGTAGTAAAGATAATAATTTTTTATTTATATTAGGTACTTTAGGTAATTTAGTGCTTTTAGAACATTTCCTTAATCTCTAAGGAATTCCGTAAAACACACTCTTAACTTTGCATATAAAAAAAATTCCCATAAAAATCTTGGGTGGTGATCTCTCGCCCTCTGAAACCAGCAGAGTGCCATAGCTATGGAACTCTGTCTCCCTAATGTGTGTATCCACTTGGCTGTTTGCCTTGCTACCAAGAGCCTAATTTGGGGTTGATGTTATTATTGCTGGACCTGCTCCATGAAAGCTGTGTCCTGGTGTCCTTGCTGAGGAGAGGTGACTTTGACAGTCTTGTCCAGTGGGCATTGCAGCTTTGATATTTCCAAGAGGATATAGGGGCTTGATGGGATAGTGCCAGACATCTGTTTGTGTGCATCTCCGGAGTAGACTCTTCTGCCTGCTCAATTTTTACATAATGATCTGAAGGCGCATTAAAGAAATTGCTGGGAGAATGTAATAAATCTTAGTCAATTTAAGTGGCACAGTCAAGGCAAGTTCTTCTCCAGTAAAGACAAAAATAGCTCCAAAGGCTACAAGTGAAAATTAGTGCCTCAAAACAATATCAGTTTGCTGTGGTACGTTCGTTGCCTTCCTGTAAAACCAAAACCTGTCTTTACAGGAAGCGTTAGGAATTCCCAGATTGGGTTTTGGTATTCTGTTGCCTGGAGCAGAATAACAGTGGTAGAGAGAGTTTAATTCTATTTCTTCTGAGTCAGCCTTCCTGTTAAAAGGGTTCAGTCATCCTCTTAAAGGGGTTCAGTCTGGACAAAGGTTACTCTGAAGATCTATTTGTCACTTTTTCCTGGACAGCAAGATGTGTGGCCTTGGAGCTCTCCTAAACTGCAATCAGGACTGGTGATAAGAGTTCAATCCTCTTTCCTTCAGCCTAAGTTCTCTCTTTCTCTACAAGACATGCACTAAAATTCCTGGCTTTGTCCTAGCAAAGTCCATCTCCGTCATATAAGGAGATGTAAGATAGATGCAGAGCAACTCCAGGGCCCAGGTCAGTAAAGGGGACTCAGAGTTCTTGGCAACGTTGCATATTTAAACCTGCTCTACAGGAAGGATTAAACCAGATAACATTTGAAAGATGAACAACAAGTCAGAAAAATAGTTTCTTAATGTGCCAGACTGCTCATGTTAGGCTTTCATTGTCTGCTGAGGGTGCTGGAGTAAATTAAGTCAAGCAATCTTTTGAGCAGGACACTGAGGCAAGTTATTTTGTGCAGCAGTAGACCAAACCCTTGGACACAGATGTGGCTTCATACAAAACTAATGACATGTATCTCATATACAGAATACAAATGACCAACTAAATCAAATGCAGATAAACAGGATATCACTATTCAATTTTTACTTCTGATGTTAACCATTATCTGAAATGATATGTAATTCTGAAAAAAAGAAAGTCAAGTACATTTAGAATAAGGGGACATATTCTTGTAGCTGTAAGAATACATGTATAGTAAGAAATCTCAAACTAAAAAAATCTCCAACAACAGACTATAAAAGATTATTAATAAAAGGAAAGAAATTCTACCATTAAGCAGCATTCTCAGATCTTGATCGGTTTTAGCAATCTTGGAATTTTACTGCTTCTGACATACATTTCACCTGTGTTTGTGTGTCAAGAATTCGGAAGTAAGAGCTCCAAAATTAAAAGGAGAAGAAAAAGCAATATAGAAAAATTCTGATCAATTCCACATTTGAACTTCCTTCTAAGCAGAAGGTTGAAGATGCCCATAAATTAAAATAAACTTGACTGGATACCATTGCTGCTAGTTCTAAATTAACAGATGAGAAATCTGCTACAGTAGCATCCCTTCTGATACTACCTAATTTAAATTAATTGCCTGTCTGTGACTCCAAATCAAAAATTAAGAATCAGACCAAGCCTGCAGTATTAATATTGCACCTAACTTTTTAATCCTGGAAATTGTTCTTCCAGAGCTCAGCTTTCAAGGACAACTGCTATGAGGTTCTGTGCTGGCTGTGTACGGGGATGTTGACTCTTCTCCCACCAAAAATCTTTTGGCATCAAACTCTGCATACATGTGCTATACAGACCAGAAAGCTTAATCTGTCAAAATATATTTTTCACCTTACTCAGAGTTTTTTTGAAGTTGTATTTGGTTTCAAAGTGAGGATAACCTGGGTTTTATTCTCTGGGAGAATATTAATCTATATTCTCATGATCTAGGTAGCCGTTGATGAGAGTTGCAGTTTATTTCCAGAGATTAGTTTAGGAATAATGCGTAACTGCATTATGTTTCTAGGGAAAACATATTTACATTGAAGGAACTTACCCCAGCTGTCCTGCATGAGTTTAGTGCAGTGGATTCCATAGCTAGGATGAAGATATTGATTAGCAGCTCAGTGTGGTGCATCAGGGAATGCCTTTCACCAGCATTGTGTGTGGTTTGCTCGGTTATGGATTTGATTCAATAAGTGAGGGATCTGAATAAGTTGGTTGTGACTTTGATGCAGTGTACAGCATCCCTAATTTGATAGGTCATTAATCTGCCAGGTTTAACTAAATAAGAAATTGCAGCTTTTGTCAGCTCCAGAAATAAAGCAAGGTGTAGTTTGTGAGCTCTCAGTCTGCTCTTTCTCAGTAATTACATCGTTCAGGTGATCTAAGCTTCTACCTTGTGACTCATTCCTTAAAGTAGCACCTTTAAAAGCAGGTATTCGATGCTAGGTGAAGCTACATGACATTTGCTGATCAGCAGTTCTGTCTTTAAAAGCAGCCCCAGTATTTCTAGGAATGTCAATAAACACACCCTGCTGAGAAGGCGTTCCTAAACCTAGAGTGTTCTCAGTTTCTCTGGTCCTACCTTCCTCACCAAAGCAGGATTCAGATTTGACAGCAAAGGGGGTTTATTTTGTCTTAAATAAAATTTCAGTAGCTTTTGTTGGAACAGTTATATTCATATATGGTTATTTGTTTGAGAGAAGCTCTGATTTCCCTGAACATTATGAGTTCATCCTTGCATGCACAACAGAGCATGGCTCACGGTGATACTTCTGAACATCACTCAGTAACTTTAAATCTTGACCAAAGTCCAGTGCCGTGGAGATCTGTTCAAGGGATTGTCACCCAAACATTTACAGTACTACCAAAACAAACGTGTAACATATCTGGAACTTCTGACAAATCCCAAAGATTTCCACTCAAATTTATTCCTCAAAGCATTCTTCAAAAATACTCAAGCCAAAATTGCCCTTGCAAAAACTTTGGCAACTGAAAGATTTTGTATTTTCTTGAAGAGTGAAAGATGGTGACTGATGAATTTTCTAAATATTTATGAAAATTATGAGGGAGAAAAGAGTCAAAAGTAATTCTTATATGATGTTTAGTATCTTCTAGAAGTCAAAACTGAGAATTTTTATCTGAAAATCATGAGTGATTTCTAAGATTATTAAAATGAACAAATTTTTTCTTCATTTTTTATAAATTATCTATGTTAGTTTTTTGCTGTAACCTAACGAGGTATTACCAATAAGTGGAATAGGTATTGAAAGAATAATAGTCATGCTAAACAGTGGCTAAGTCTCTTTGCATTTCAAGAGGTCTAAATTTTGTACAGCTAAATGTGCCTAGTGTATGCAGAAATAAAGAAAAACAAGCTAAAAGAGGTAAGTATGGAGAAAATTGAATTCAAAGATGAATATCTAACAAGAAAGCTGAATGGCAGTCACCCACTTTCTTTATACTCGTTTTTGCTGGCTAACTGGTTTTTCTAAACTGTCTTTAAGATACAGATTTAAGTGTGCTTTAATTTAGTGAGGGAGCTGGAGTGCATTTTGTTGTTCTAGGAGAGATTGATCAAAACAAACAAATACTGTACTGAGATACAAGTAGAAAGCTGGGGGTGGAGGAGGGGTATGATTTCCAGATGAAATGGTCAAAAAATTTGGAAATGTAAAATCACTTAGGGAAATGCAACTCTGTGCTGAGAGCTGGGAAAAGCCCTAGGCACCCTACAGGCCTGCTTAAGCCCTCTGTGAAGGCTAATTAGCTGCATAGCATGAATTTTAAATTTCAGAAAAATATGCATTTTACAAATAGTCTGCAGAACAAGAATTATTTATTGGACATGCTTGTGAATAATTTGAAGCCTAGGATGAAAGCTGTCATTTTAAAAATCCATTTGCAGACAGTTTACAAGTGGGTAGGGAATAAAAAAATCAAGATTAAGAAATATTTGTTTTTTAATAAAACCCTAATTTTCCTAGCTGTTAAAAGAAAGCTCAAACATGCCTCTTGGTAGGGAAAAACGAGGACTTGCACTTCCTGGGGCAGCATAAAATTTATATTGCTTTATATTTTGGATTAGAACATGTTTTCCCTCTTGGGGAAAGGAGTGCTCTCAGTTTTGGGGAAGTGTGTGGACAGAGTGGGATTTTCATGGTGTGGGATTCCAGGGGCAGGCGCCTTATTCATTCTCTTCCACTATGGAAAAGTTAGTAAGTGTCTGACCCCACAGAATCTAAAAGTAGTTCTCTAAAAATGAGATGGCATAAGGATTTTCACTTATTCTTTTCCTTCTCATATGCCAGATGAAGTAAAACTGTAACCCTCTAGTGTTATGGGATACATGTCAATACGTACACACAGACACGCATTCCCACGCCTGAGCTTGGAGGAGAGCGATGAGACCACTATTCCCCTTTCCATGCTGAATCCAGAGCAACTGGGCAGCTCATTTTCCCATAAATTAGCCTGAAAGCAGCTCTTCTTCCACGTACTTATCCTAATTTCTCACCGTAATTAATTCATGGCTCGTTTATACTCATTTGTCCTTGTGCCAATATTCTACTGGTTGCTGAAGTAATTTTTCTCTCTCTTCATGTTTACATACCCAGATATATTTATAGGGAACAGTCATATCCCTTCTTAGCTGTTGTTTTGAGAAGCTGAACAAGCCAAGCTCTTTTAATCTCTGCGTGTAAAATAAATTATAATTTATTTTGCTTGAGCACACTTGTTTACTAGGAGGTTATTTTTGTTCCAGTCTGTGCTTTAATTATTCCTTGACTTTCTTATTTGTCAGGAGCAAGCAAGAAAGAAAAAATTTGAAAAAAAATAAGAAACCAGGCAATGTTTTTCTGTACTAAAGCAGGGCTGGGACCAACAATGCCATATGTAAAAATGACAGCTGGATGAACACAGGCAAAAGCTGATACTCTTATATTGCTGGAGGGCATTTGGGATGGACTCTTTTAATACATAATGTTAGAGTGGGTGTTAGAAAGTAGCATTTGCAAATTCATACCAGGAAACAGCAATTTAGGAAACAATTCCTTTTAATAACTAAACTAAATAAGTTATATCTTTTGTGTAAGTAAATCAGGGAACATTTATGAATTTTCTAATTGTAGAGACTACTTGCTGGAGAGACAAAATTATTTCCTTGCTATATGTTAAACTTACAGCAACTTGGCACTGAATGAGAAGTTGAGAAATGAGAAATGAGAATTATTTCTCTTCTGGTGAACATTCAAAACCTTATCCTCTCTCAGACATGTTTTCTCCCAGAAAGTGACTTGATTGCAATAAAAGGTCTAGTGTAGAAAATAATAATGAAGAAATTATCTGTTTTGGTTTGTACTCGAAACTCCCTTCTTTCTATAGGTCAGATGTAAAGAAAACATTTTTGAAAATTAATGTTTTCATTAAATTTTCATTCACTGGTCGTACAAACCCTTGTGTGAACAGCAATTTCCTCTTGTCCTCTGCCAGCCATTTTTGCCAGTGCTGTCACATCACTAGGGATCCTCTCTTGGACATCTTTTTTTTAGGAGTAATGGATTTGACTGAGCCACAGCAAAAATGGTGCTCCTTGTGTGGACCAGATTTTTGCTCTGCTGTGTTTTGTGCCACCCTACTTCACTGTGCAGTGTCATGCAGCTGTGGCAGCAATGACAGAAATGTGGTGACAATCAGGTGGGATCTTCTCTGGAGCTAAACCTTCTGCTTGGCAGGAATTAGTGACAACAGCAAAGCTTCAGGCAAGAGCACCAAAGCGTGCTCTTTTCCTCCCTGACTTATTGCCTCCAGTGCCCTCTTCCCCAGCTCCTAGCTGTGCTCCTGGCTCACCATAAATTACACTATTTTTCTATTCACAATTCAGAAACTTCAGGGAGAAATTTCAGGGAGAAATAGGGTTTTGGACACCACAACAAAGGACACAGAAAGGAGCCCAGAACCAGCAATAGTGAGATCACTATGCAAGTACCTGCAGTGTGTCTGTACAAACAAGAAGTAGCATGGCCTTGTTTCCCAGCAGTCCACTTGATTTAATTGCCTTTGGGTTGATCAGAAGGTTTATCACCTTCACATAAATGTGCCCCCACACATGGATGGCTACACTATTTTCAAATGTGTGCACAGCAGTGTGCTGTGGTGGATTTATCAGCTCAAAGCTGCAAAGGAGACATTTGGATTCAACAACAAACTGACAAATAAATCTCCTGTATAAAGGAATCTTCCACATGGAACAATGAAAGGATGCAGATAATTAGAAATAGTCACACATCTTCCCTTCCTCCCAATTTCTCAAATACACAAAGTAGCTCAAATTAGAAATTCTAATATTTCACAAGAATAGCCTACATGTAATTACAATAACACCATATTCATTTATATGTTATCTATGAAGTGTTTTAGTATCAAGACAGTGCCATGAAACCTATATGACAATAAATAATGATTCAAGTGCCTCATCTTTACCTGCCAGCTTTGAGATTTTCCTTAAACTGCTTTCAGATCCATGCTTTTAGGTCATTCCCTTTGATAATTCTTGCTTTATGTGTCTTTAAATATTTAGATGTAACTTTAGGGGATGAAATTCAGGTCAAGACACGGCTCAGGTAGGGATTAGGCAGCAGGAATCTCAATGTTGCGGTGCAACATCCTGGGATTCCCATGGTAATTGTCGGTCTACAGGGATGCTCCTGGAGTTGCTGCTTCTCCTTCTTTCCTGGGACTTGGAATGAGAAACAGATTGCAGATATCTTCCAGGGAGAAAAATGTTGTGATCCACAGATATTAGAATTTTACTTGGCAGTCATCATAATGATTTGGTGGAAAGGAAGCTGGAGAAAAAGCGTAAATTCATTTTCTCATTTATGGGGTTGCCTGGTGCTGCTGAGGGCACCTGAAGAGATGGGAATTAAAATCATCTGTTTGCTAAATGGCTTTAATTGAGACCCTAAGAAATATTATTTCTTATGACTATTATTCTCAAGCTCAGTTATTTGGCTGGCCCACTGTAATCAGGGTCCTCTTTTGCTCTGGAACTTTAGATGGCTGTGTTTTGGTTTGGTTGTTTGGAAGTGGTTTCAGGGGGTTTTGTTTGTTTTGTTTTCGTTTTGTTTTGGTGGATTTTTTTGGGTTTTTTACTTGTTTGTTTTGCTGTTGGGTTTTTTCTTTTTTTTCAGTTTCTTTTTTTTTGAGTGCCTGTTCTTTTCTGTTTTATACTCTAATCTATGATGAAAGCTATAATTCTTAATTTTCCATAGACAAACAAGGATTGATGGAAGCTACAGGAGTGGTGGTTGTTATGAAAATACAGTAGCAACCTGAGGAATCTGTCTATTCTCTTTTTCAAACATTTCATTGGAAGACTGTGATAAAATGGAAGTACATTCTGGTTTTCTCTGGTTTTTTGCTTGCCATCACCTGTGCTGTTTTTAAATGGGTGCAACTATTTCCCAATGACATTCTTTACATCACATTACACCCCTTGTAACAAAATATATAACACACTCAGCCGACAGAAGTTACTCCGTGAAGTTTTTACAGGCAGGCAGCATAGAATCACAGTGTGCAAACCCGAACATCAATACATTGTACCTCGTGTCAGGCTTCAGAAAGGTCATCAGTCTAAAAGAAGCAAAAGAAAGCCCAACAGATTTCCATTTCCTGGCCTAGTATCAGCATCCAGCCTGTCAGGCGTGGCCTTTAGAGACAAGTCTGACCTATGGAAAAGCAGGCGGTTCCAGGGGGCCTTCAGCACAGGGCACACTTGATGGGCAGCTTCTAAAAATATTTTCTGGGGCAGGAATTTTCTGTGGGTTGCTGTATTTGTTTAGTCTCAGCTATCACTGTCCTTCAGAAGTACTGCTGGCCTGGTTCCCTTCTCATGCTCATGCAGCCCTACTGACTTAGTGCTGCTTTGAACTCTGATATCAATGAATTAAAGAGCAGATTTCCAACCAAACGTGGGCATCGCTGCTGAAAATGTTTTGATGGAGGATGGGCAGTGCAGCAATTCACTCAGAGTGCACTGAGTTGGAGCACATCAGCAGGATCATGCTGACTCCTTCTCCAAGCATTTCAGCTGAGGGAGCAATTCACCTGACAAAACCTCTCTTGTCTGCCTGTGGTCTTGCTCTGTAAATAGTTGCATTGATTGCATAGAGTAAGGTGCTGAGGATTTCTCTGTTTTCTTGGAGTCTGGTCTACAGCACTTCATTTGGCAAGGAATAAATTAGCTTGCTACTTGAGCAATCTGCCCACTTTGGGGAGTATGGGGCAATCAGACACCTCTCTGCAGGTTGCTTTGCCTCTGGATGTGAAAATACCACTGCAAACTGAGTGCTCTCTATGGAAGGTGAACGGATGACTGAGAAAGTGCTCTTCACTGTGCTTCCCAGAAAACAATGGGAAATGATACTGCTGATGTCTTCCCATTTCTTAAAATTAATACATATTCACAGTCCATCCTTTGAGCCATCTAAACAGCTTAAGTAGCAGTATTGGATTTAAATTAAAAGTTAAAATTATTCTTAATATGAGCTTTCCTGGATTTTCCTTTGGAAAAAAGATAAAATTTTTCTTTGCCAGGAAGAAGCATAAATAGAACTTAGAAATAGTTGAAACATCTTGTTTTGTTTTGATTTGATTTTTGCTGATCTTCATTTCAAAAATAGACAAGCTGATTTAACCATTTTTCTTTTTAGCTGACAAGAAATGCGACGCTTTTTAAGTGAGTGCTTTCTAAAGGAAGCATTGACAAGCTGTCTCAGTGCTAGGTGCTGCCTGAATATCAAAACAGTTATTTTAAATGCCTGTTCTACAAGAGGGTTTTGTTTTGCAACCCAAACCAATAAATAATTCTTTTTAGTGCATGGTTTTATTTTCTGAGGTATTTAGCAGTCTGGCATTTTAATGATGGTTGCACAGAAAGAGAGAATCATGTCAGCAGCAAGCCAGGAGCTGTCTCTCTGTCTTGCTTTCTACTTATTTCCCCTCAGCCCTGTATATCTCAGATGACCTGATACATCATTATTTTTGTAACACAAGACAGAACATATGTCACACTTCTGACCTTAAGAGTAAATTGTGCTCTTATTAAAAGTGAAAACAACCCAAATGCTTCTCTTTCTTTTTTTTTTTCTTTCCAAGCTACCAAAATAAGAAGCCCGAATTAATTGCCGCTTCCACAACTTAATGTGAACCCAAACCCTGAACGCAGAACTAATTGAGCTTATTTTTATATTGAATAACATGGGCTGAGCAGGAGGTGATGTCAATTCTTGATTACCATTCTAATTGCCCTGAATACCTCCCCGTGGCTGTCAGCGAGGTGATGCTCGTATACATGACTAACCCTGGCACACTCTGCAAACCCAGGGCCACCAGGACAAGCAGTCCCTGAGTGACAGGCTGGCTTTGCCTGCTGCTTGCAGGGGAAGGTGCTGCTGTGCTCTGCAGCATTTAACATAGGGCACATGACACTAAATCCCATTAGGAGTGGGGACAGCAGCATGGTTATTTATATTTTCAGCAAATAGAAGGGCCAGATGTGGTGGCACAACCCGAGTGTTTTGTTTGCTAATTAGCAGCATCAACAATACAGGGTAATCTTCAGCAAATATTTGCTGCCTAAAGGAGCATTTTTAAAGAGCCAAAAATTTAACAGATTTCAGTTTAATATCGTTTCCTCCCTAGTTCACCTGCACAGTTAAGCTGAAATGGATTAAGTTGATCTTCTTTTCCCATTATTTGTGTTTTCCCTTTTTTTGACAGAGCTACCACATGAATGAGCAAGTTTCTTTCTGGATGAAGTTTCATTCTACTGGAAAGCCTGTTCAGAAAATAAAGAACAGCTGGGATACATATTTTATGAGCTTCCTTTGAAAGAAAGTTCTCTGAGCATACCACTGTCATTCAGTATTTCTCTGGCTCCTTCAAGTTTCCATTTCTTTCAACCAGTGTTTTTTACTAATAAGGCATACTGAAATTACCCGAAAAAGAAGAATCTGCTTAAAAACAAGGACCCAATTGATAATTTTTTTTTCTCTAGAAGAAGATATCTGGTTTTCTGCCTTAAGCCTGATATGAATCTTGCGCTGCTAGTTGGGAGTATGGGTCCCTGAAGTACTGGATCTTCCTGCAGCTCCAGAGTTTCAGATCTGTTTCCATCCAAGAACTTCTGAGGATATATTTATGCTCAGCAAGTAAAGATATTTCTAGTGTAACAGGAGTGATCATGGAATATTGTTTTGAGCCTGGAAAATTCTATTAAAGTAGAGTACTAGGCCAGTACTGACTCAAGGGCATGCTACTAGCCTGGACCAAGGAAATTGAGGCTGGATTACTTCAATGGAAGAAGGCTCTTCCCCACAATTTGACAGGGCAAATCATTTTGTCTCCCAAAAGAACAAAACTGAAGGAACTTATTGACTCTCTTTGACTACCTGTCTCATGTACATTGACCTGCATGAGAGTTTCTCTGTCTTTTGACCCTCCCCAAATCTGGCAGCTGTTTTTTCAGCTGCCTTTTCATTCTTAGCTACCTTCTGAATGCTTCTGCATTTAAAAAATAAATCTGCATATATATAAAAATATATATATGTATCTGTGTGTATGCATGTGTAAAATCATACCTGTGAAGAAACAGAGTAATAGTCTGATTTCCTTAGTCCTTTTTTTATTCCGCCCATGTGGCACAATCCAAGTGTCAGAGATGCTCGGAATGTCTCTGCGTTTCTTAGGAGCTGAAGAGCTGACCTCATGACACAGGGAGATGGCTAGACAGGATATTTTCAAACAGAATGTCACTAAGATGTAGTTAAGAGTCAACTCTGCCAAAGAAGCAGAAATATCATCACAGTGCACAGAAAAGGGTGTCAAATCCCTACACTGCTATATTCCATTTTTAACTTTCACATGCTAATTGCATTTCATTCATTCACAACTAGAACGTCGAAGAAGTTGTGTCTAGTTAGAAATCCAACTTTTAAATCTTTCAATATATAGGCAAGTTGGTTTGTCTCCAGTGAATCTGGAAATCTTTCAGAAAGAAAATAAAATTGCATTCTGAAATCTTGCATCTTAAAGTGTTAGGTGAGGCTGTGCATTAGAGAGGGATTAAATCTTACACTGCAGAGTTTTCTCTTAAGCAGCTCTTTGCAGTGGAGAAAACATGACCACATATTTTTAGCTCATTTTCCCCTGCTCTTCCCCCCATCTTTTAGAAATAAGCATTTTGGCTTGTAAGCTAAAGAAAATACCTTCACTGTCAATTTTGCCCCTAATGAACTCTTCTTATTTTACAAGAGCTTTAGGTAGATTGCAGGGCTAAAATGAAACAGCACAAGCTCTGAGCTGCTTGACTCCAAAGCCAGCAGCTCCCAGGTGCATGGGAAGAATCCCTAGACCTTTTGTTTTATTAGAAATACAGCTGGAGACCCCAGCTTCAGAAAATCAATGTGTCAGAGCTTTGTGGCAACCCCTGGTGGTTTGTCAGTGACATCTCATCAATGCTGTGGCCCCAGAAGACAGAACATCATAGGCTTCGTACATATTTTATCGATATTATTGCATTTCCATCGATTGCTTGCCACTGCAATGGAGTTGCTGTGATGTATGGTCTCCTGTTGCTTTTCCAGAGAGGGACTTCTTGGCCTGAAAGGCCTGTCAAACCCAGGGGGTCTTTTTTGCAGCCTTGTGTGCAACTTGTGAGCGTTACCCCGATGAACTCATTGTCTGGTGAAAAGTAAATGAAGAGTGAAGAGAGACAATAAGAAGGGGTAAATAAATAGGTGAGTCATTTTCTGAGATTCCCAGAATTCCATTTTCTGAGATTCCTGAGGCTGCCTCTGTAGAGTGCATCTGGAGGAGGGTATCTTGGTGCTGTTTCACATATATAAGGTGATAGAGGCTGAGCCTTCTCAAAGGAGGGTGTCGAATGACTCAGGGAGCCTCTTTCATGAGAAGCTCAGGCTCTGGGGGGATGGCAAGGAGGTGGTGGGAGGGGATTTGTGGAGAAAAAGAGCACTCTTGAACTGCACTGAAGCATGCAGGCTTATATTTTCTCTGAAGTGCCCACTCAGAAACCTAACTTCACAGACCACAAAACAAACACAAGTTAAAAATATTTAAGATGCAAAATGGAGCATTAGTCACAATGTGGTGATATTTGACACTGCACTATTGATGTGCTCCTTTAAGAATAGGCCAGTTTCTTGAAGCCTTTCTTGTAAGGCAGAAAAAAAACATAACATTAAACTACTGACTTTATTCTACATAAGTACACACCCATTTATGTAAACAATAAGTTAACAAGGAAAGTGCTAACTTTATGAAAATGCCTAGACACACAGATTTTAGCTACATAAAGCACACTTTTACTTGCTTTCAGGAAAATTAGAGCAAATAAATCCCATTCTCTCGATTCCCTTACTTCAGCTGATCCTGTCATAGCAAAACTTGTCCCTGTTCATCTTTAACAGGCTGATCTAGAATGCAGCTCAGAAACACTCAGATAAGCAGGCAACTTCTAGTTTTGAAATCTTACTATGATTAAGTCTGCTCCTTTTCAATCTGTGTATTGTTACAGGCACAACCTAAGCTGGGACGTGGAGATGGCTGAGTACAGCTGACATGCTGTGAAGCAGAAATTCTGCAATGTAATGTATGTTGGTAATGTCATTAACTCTCTGATCTCCTGCAATTCAGAGCAGGGGGTGAGAATGGTTTTCAACAGCAGCTTGAACACAGAAGAGGGAAAATTACCAAGCTAAAACCAGATGCTGTATTATTGATTATCTTCAATTTCTGACTTTTGATTTGTATAACTGATTTTTTCCATAGCTGTTTTCAAAAGTTTGCCATTATAAGTAACTACTTCTCATGACTGATATTTGAGATATGGTTCTTAACAAGGATTGTGGATACTCTAATTCAAATTTAACATATATTTCTCTCAAATTTGTTCCATACATTTTGAATCCAAAATAAGGCAACCTTTATTTTTTTTTTCTTTCTTTATTCTCCTCCCCCTCCTTGACAGATGTCCCAAAAAGAATTGATCTTTTCTCACCTCAGGCCCTAATTTATCAAAATCATGCAATTCTGTTCAAGAGTTTGGTGGCACCAGAATTCCCATGCTTGAAAAGAAGTCAAGACAAGAGCTGTACCTTTTACACTGCAAAATGTACAGAAACTCACCTTGTTTAACAATCAATGTGAGACTTAAGGTATTAAGGATTTAAAAACCACACTGTATTGGCAGAGATATGAACTAATACCTTTGTGTGATTCTATTAATCTAGTTTTTCCATAATTTAATACAGCAATCAGACAAGAGCTTTCCAAATCAGTGCCTATGTGTTAAGTAATGTAGTCAGTGTTATTTTGACTCACAAGATTAGAGAGCATTAGAAAGCTTGTTCACCATTAGCTTTGTTCCAGTTTCTTCCAGTCATGTTAAAAATAACAAAACCCCAAAGCCCCAAGCCTTTTTCTGCTTAAAATATAGCTGGTGGTCATGAGCAAGTACTTCAGCAGTTTTATTCATCAAAATATTTTAATAGAGACCTAAATAATTATTTTCAAGAGTGTCTGAAGGGCACTAGAGATCAGTAGCAAACAATAAATTAACTGAAAAAGAATTTAACTTAATGTCACACAGTGCAAATACTAGTATGAATTACACTGATTGTAATTACCATTTAAGAAAGAAAACTGGGATTTACATAGTGTTATAGTAGGCTATTTTTTTTTCTTTTAGAAACAGATCAAGTATAAGAAAAAGAAAGGTTCTTTCTCCCTTTAAAAAGCCTCTCTCTCCCTTTCCACCTCCCAAAAGCGCAAGAAACTGCTTTATTCATAAGTGTGTTGTCAAGATGCCAAATGTCTCAGCGGTGACCTGATTGTCAAGGAGCAATATGGCCCTGGGTTAGCAGGTCAGGGCTCCACTATGCCCTGTGGATGTTTTTCATGCTGAAAAAAAGGCCTAGGCCACCTTGCTTCCCTTGTTGCTGTCCCCCTTCTCAGCTGAGCTGGAGGAGAAGCCTCAGTCATGGGGAGAAAGTGAGCAGCGAGGAGTTTGGTCTCTCGGCATTCAGCATTAGCATAGAAATTACAGAGATAAAAGTATCTACAGCATTACAAATGCGTGCTAATTATACAAGAATAGATTGCAGATGTTTTCTCATGATGAATAGCAGCTCACTCTGCAAGGATACTGATTGGTTTGAGTGGCAGCACTTTGGAGGGTCCCAAAGTGCTCCCTGGACAGAAATACTAAGGGGATTCATGCTAAAATATACATCCAAGTTTCTTTTTGGGATAGCTTAACGTGATAAATGAATGCATTTCTAATTGTTTCTTTGAAACTATGGTATTAGCACAGAAATCTGACCACATCATCCCAAATGGAGTGATTATATGGCTGCCACAAGTGAATCAAATTTTATGGTCAGGGTCTATAACCAAGATCTATAAGCTGGCTCAATCACTAGCAGCAAACACAGTTTGTAAAGGTGTGGTGGTTCTGCCCTCATTTGTGATTCATGAGGATAATTTTGGCCAAGTCAATCAGTTCACCAAATTACTTGCAAATGTCTGCATGGTTATTTTAGAAAGAAGACCAAGCTCGCATGTTTAGCAGGCAATCCACCAGAAATATAGGTCAGGATTTCAATCCAAAATTCATGCAGAAGCCACATGCTTTATTTTTTTACTTCATATAGTGCATATCTAACTTTCTTGAGAGCAAAAGTTGGGTTTTTTTCTGGCATGGGTTGCATGTTGTGATGTATCCCAGTCACATTGCAACTCAGTTCAGCAGAAAGAGTGGTGAGCTTGATATGGAAATGCTTTTGCCATACATGAAAGAAAGCTTCAGCATTTAATTTTCTAGGGTGAAAAATGAAAATGTGAAAGCTGAGTGTCATTTAATTCTGAAAAATGACCTGACCAGATGTCAAAATTATTAAGAAGCAGCATGACAGCTCTTGGATGCCAACCCTTGAAAATAAGGCAAGCAAGACAAGAAGATAATGAAATAAGTAGACTGAAACTAAACTCTCTGTGTGCATTTTCTTAAAGAGGAAATAAAAGTCTGCCTATAAAAATTGCCTTAATAATTTCCTTCTAGCAGTCAGGAATATCAGCTGAAGCTTGCCAAATTCTGGGGAAATTTCAGCCTGTAACTTTGATGACCTGTTAGCATGGTTTTATCTAAAGAAAGCTGTCTTGGATATATCCCCCAGAGATGATTTATGGAATGAACAGACTTTCTAAACTGGCTTTAACACAGGGGACTGATTTTACCTATTTCTTGCTGTGATTTCTCTTTCCTAGCAAAGCCCATTGGTTGCATCAGATGGACTGGAGGTGGGTAAGGATATGAAAAGGGTTCACTGACTTCTGATGATAGTCAAGGTCTGAATGGTCCCCCAAAAGGAGCTCTTCTACTTTCTTATCCCTCATATGGATTATGTACAGTCATTTACAGGCTCACCCTGTAATGTTGGCATTGGAACTGGATAAATTATTTCATGATAATGCTTACTGTTCTGCTGAGAAATAGTTTTTGTATGGTTTGGTTCGGTTTGTTTGTTTTTTGGTTTTTTTTCAATCTGCAAAACACCTTATAACCTTTTCTCAAACTCCACCTTTCTCAGACAGGTTTCTGCAAACAGATGTTTAACTCAGGTAATAGGTAATAAAGTACTTATATCATCTATTTGGAATCGAATCTCTGCTCTGTGACAATACAACAGACTGGTTAAGCATTGGGTTCTTCTGCAGTGCTGTTCATTCTATTTCCATTCCAGCAAAGCTAATAAAAAATGCAGGTTTAGACCTGCTGTCCTATTCTTAATTGTTTCTTTGGTGTAATCAGACCTGTATTGATTGATAAAAACATGAATATTGCATTTTTCTGCAAAGATAATTGATTTTCACCATTAATTTCTGAAGCAAAAGCGACAAATTAATTTCTGTTTAAACTTTTTAGAAACTATTTTATTCTTTGCTACTGAAAGTTAATTAGGAGCCACATTATATTTTTTTTTAGCATCTTCTAGCTGTAGCATTATATTATGAATTATAATTACACTATTTACCATCTTTCATCACTAAAGTCTGTCATCAGCTTTCAGGAACATACGAGTTCAACAGAGTCTAATGTTTGAAAGTTATATCAAGAAATTCAATATCAAAGTTTCTATAAAAAGAAAAAGGGAAGAATATATAGTAATAACTTATTTAGTTTGAGAAATCTGTCAAAGGACCAGAATTTTTTGAGTAAGTTTATCATGTGCTTGGAGGAGCACCTAATTTCTCCATAATTTTGAGTTTCTCTTTGTTCCCAGAGAGTCTGGGAGATTTCACCAACTATTTTGTAACTAGTGACTTATTAATGTTCTTTTGCTTGCCTGCTGTTATTTTGGGGTATTTATTTCTAGTAAACTGCTATTTTTTTTACTTGTATCTACTCACACTCGTGTCCCAGTGGTGGAAAGGGGTGAGATACAACTGAAGGAGAGGTGGCTCATTTTGAAGCGCCTGCCTCCTTAGCTTGTTTTAAACTAAGACAACCTGGCAAAGCAGATTCCCAGGAAAACTGCAGATGTTGTTCATCCCTTCCTGGGATGAGGCTGTGGAGCAGGGTCTGCTGAACAAGGGACAGCACAGCAATTTCCATTCTGTGTCTCCTGAGATTTGGGATCCCTGTGCTGCCTCCCTACCCCACTGCTGAGCTCCAGTACCTGCCTCTCACTCTTCTCATCCCACCTGTCCCAGGTCAGTGTCCTCACAGACCCTGTGGTCTCTGTCAGGGCCCTCCAACTGACACAAGAAATGCATACAGTGGCAAATATTTCAGGAAAACAGCAAACTCTTGGGCAAACTCAGAGCTAGAGACCTGGATGCTTTATTTAGTAGTATATTATAATGGTAATTAATCTTACTGCTGAAAATTGTGCCTTTGATTTTAATATGTCTGCTTTTAATTCCCACTTCCTTGTCCTTATTATATTTTTTTCATAACTCACCATCTCTCATTTTCATCAGCAGGTTGACATCTTCCTTTTGCAGAAGTTATCATTATCAATGGTAAAATATGCTTGATTTCCCATGAACAAAACAATAATTTTTTAAAAAATGAGGCATTTATGTAGTGTTAATACACTACTTAGACCAAGACTGTTGAAAATGTTGGAGAGTATTAAGTGCCATTGTAAAAAAATCATCATTTAAATAAAAGACATTTTTTCCTAAGGGAAAAAAACCAACCAAACAAAAGTCCTTTATCATGTAACTAGTATTATTTTGAAGTCAGAGATGCTATTATTTTTGTGAAGAAATAGCCTGAGATCTCAGTTGGCCTCTTCTAAATGGGTCAGACTATACAAGGTCCAAAGAGTAAGACTCAGCTGAGTCCGGTGGACAGGAATTTTTCTCATGAAAAAAATATGAGCTTTGTGTTCATTACTTTCAGTACTGCTGATTTCTGGAATTCTAGGTTCCAACATGAGCATTTGGCAACATCCTTATTTGCACTGGTGCTGGTGGTAGCACAGCAGTGTGTCAGGAGGTAAAGCTCAGTAAACCAGGTTTTCATTTGCATTGCAAAAAGAAAAAAAAAATCATTGCTTGTCTTCAGTCTCAAGGGTGTTGTGGCAGAAGGAAATTGGGTTCAAAAAGCTGTCTATGGCCCCAGTTCAAAACTGAAATACTCGGTCTATTCCAGAGAAGAGAATTTGAAAATTTAGAGTTGTGATTCTGTGTTAGATACATGCTCAAAACCAGTCATGGCATAGGAAATTAAGAAACAAATATTACACTGGCAAAAGTGAATGGAGTAAAATAATTAGAAAACAATACTTAAAAGAGGCAGATCATCTGAATCATTTGTCTGATGAATGATGAACCTCTGAATATGGTTCAATTCAGAACCATGCTTAAAAAATAAAAAAAAGCTATTTTTTTTTTCTCACTGCCTCTGGGTCCTTGAGTGCATCCTGACAGAAACATTTTGATGGGCCTGATACTGCATGTCTGTGGTCATGTCTGAATTAAGAACAGAGTTCTTGCAGAGATCCCCAGACTGCTGTGAGTGTCTTCAAGAGCAACTGAGCTATGTCAGCCCAAAGCAGAGCCTGTGTTAGCTTGTGCTGGCAAGTGACAGATCTTATTAATGTGTGTGGGGTACAGAGCTCATCTGTCTATTCTGCTTTTGTCTCTGGGAGAGCTTCTCCTGTGGCATTGCTCTTGGCCATGTGGTGCAACATCTCATGTGGGGACTGGTATGAGGAAGTCTCTCTGTGGGATAAACACACCCAGAATCTAGAGGTGCTGAGAAGCTTGGTTTTCTTCTTTCTGTAAGCTTTAAAGTACTACGGATATAGCAGAGCTGTTTTCAACTGAATAAGAAAATGATGAACTTAATGTGGGGATATGCATGACCTTTGATAAACAAAATCTCCAGAATCCTGATGCTGAGATACTTTGCCCAATTTTGTGTGCATGTTCCTTAAAGTATGCTTGGCTGTATGGCAATGGGTTTTCTATAACTATACAGCTGAGGAGGAGAAGATCTAAAGAGCCCCTTTGACCTCTACTTGCCATAAAAATGCTCATGACTTATCCCAGTGGCCTATATTCAAAAAACCTACTTCCAGGACACCTGAGGGTAATTGTCTTTAAATTATGGCATGTTGTCCCTTGAATTTAGGGAATTTTTGAGTCTCTCCTAGTCAGAGGAATAGTCAGGTTAATAGAGTAGCTAATGGCCTCAGTACCCATAACAATTTTTGGATTCAGGCCTCAAAATTAAGGTAGAGCCCTCACCCCTTGAAGAAAAACAATCTCTTGTGCCCTCCACTGTGTTGTGTGACCTTCAAGGATGCATCCTCTTGGTGCTTCTTTTTTCCCACTGCCCCTGATGTAGGGCTAATCTAAATGCCACAGTGCAGCCTTAGTAATTCACCAAATAAAAAGGAAATGTAAATATTATGATGGTGTGAACACTAAATAGCAATGCACCTAATAAAATGCTTGCTGGTGGAGCTCTCTCACTTGCTGGCAAATGGCATGACCCATATTATTCAGTGTGTATTAAACAAGCTGTCACCTAAGCATATTAGTGTGAAATAATACTGGATGAAAAATGCTTTTCGGGAATTTTGAACGTCTGCAGCATTTAATGTCTGCTCACTGTATTTGCCAGAGCCAGCATAAAGTGTACTAGACTACAAGAACAGTGTTCTCCTGTCAGCTGAGGTATATTGTCATCTCACAATGCACCAGGAATGTAGATTGTCCCACAATTTAAGAGTATTGTACAGCAGAGCAAGACCACAACTTCAGAGCTCTCAAGTACATCATAAAAACCATACTGATAGTTGTCCATAAAATAATCAAAAATTTCAAAGTATGAGTTTCTGGGGTGAAAACTATTGGTCTGGGGGAAGGAAGATATGGAAACTTTCCATCTTCTCCCTTTTCTAATCCCATCAATGCAGGGCAAAAAAAGCATGAGATTTGGAATAGCGTATACAACTTTTTCACCTGTGGACTCCTAGTTCAAAATCAATTTAGGCTACCAGTCAGGGAAGGTAATTAGCAGACAGCTGTTCTGTGACCTGCATGGGAGAAATTAGCTGATGCCTGTGCTCCTTTTTCCTCTCAGCAGACAGTTAGCTGCATCTCATCCAGAACAGGTCAGTGCCCTCCAGGGCAGTCCTGCAGCAGCCAAGGACGTCCCGGCTATGGAAACAGAACTCATCCCAAGGTGCCAGCACACACTCATACAAGGTCATTGAAGGCATGGAGGAGAAGCTCTGCACCTCTCCCAGGGATGCAGGTTCTTCCCCTGCTTTTGAAAATGAGGCAGAAGGAGGCAGGGCTGCTGATGGCAGTTGTGGTGAGAGCAGTGGCCTGGGAGCAGAGTCCCCGTGTGCCACCCACGGTCACCCTGACCTGTCCTGTGTGATGCTCAGGGGAGCTGAAACCCATCTTGTCTTCTCTACTGAGGAGGCCTGAACCAGCAGGAGGGGCTTCACCTCAGACTGGTACTTGGGGATGGGAGCAGTGAGTAAGGCACTGCCTCTTTTGAAAGATACAAAATCAGACTGCAGCTCCAAGTGTTCTGCCTGCAAAATTTAAGAGACTTTATTTATGCCATTTATGCTTGCCATTCTATGGTCCTGGTTTCCTCTGTATTTACTTTTCAATATGAATGGACAATAAACACAGGCAATGTTGGCTTAGCTGTGGTAAAGAAGCCTTCTGTCCCAAACTTTGCAGCATTTTATATTTTCTGTTATTTTTGAGCCATATTATTTTCTTTCCCCAACATTACAGCATTTGGCCTTTTCTGTTATTTTTAAGCTATTGTCCACAGCAGTAAGTTCCTTACTTGATTTTTCTCTGCTTTGATTCATATTGTTTGTAAATATGGATGTAATGTGCTCGTGTTGATTTCATGTAAGACCAGTAGAAAATTCCTAATTTTATTTGTCACTACCGATTCTATTTCAGTTTCTGTTCCATGTCTCCACAGAGTCCCTCAAAGGCATCATTACTGGAGAACTGCCTTTGAAAACTTGAAATAGACTTAAACACTTTTTCAGTGAATAGGCAGCCATTACTGCATATCTCAATAAAGTAAGTACTGGTTTGACATTTAAATGTCGTTTTGACATACTCTTGACCTCTACAGCTTTGGTCCTATGAAATATTTCTAGGGTAGCACATTTACAACTATTTAAATCAATCTTAAAGGGAAAAAACTGAACAATTGTCTGATACATTCTAGAGACAACTATTTTTTATAAGCACAGAAAAGTGGTGATTCTTGTTCAGCATTAATATTTAATAAGGGTTACAAAATTCATTTTGGTAGATAAGAAATTCATTTGAACTTTGTGAACTCAAAAATTTGCATTGAGAAAAAAAAATAGAAGCAACTTCTCAAGCACAGGAGCAAACTTTTTTTTTACTTATATGTATTCTCTGTGTGGATTAAAAAATCTTTTTATTTTCTACTACCAGAAACTGGTGAAGTATCATTACAAATATCTATCTTTCATCCCATGAAATCAATTAAAGAAAACTCTGGATTCAGTAGAATTTGGCTCATCTTAAAACAATCTGTTAGGGAGACGAGCAAGTCTTTTAGTATTATCTAGGCTCTAATCTATTCTCTGGATCAATATGTCCAGAGATACAAATAGGAACGTTTTCAGGATTAGAGTCTTCACATTTTAAGGAAGGGAAGAAAGGGAACTGAAGCTTGTAGCAACAGGACGAGTTTAGAGATCGAGCCCTATTACTACCTGAAAGCAAAAACAAAAGAAAAGCTGAGGACTATTTTTATTCCCCTTAGTAGGATAGCATAAAACCCCCCATTTATTTGTGATTGCCTGTAATTCTTTAAAATAAAAGGAAGGAATGTTTAAATATATAAACAGCTGCAATATAATGTTGTCATTATTTCCATCATTTCCAGATTACACAGGAGTAAATATACATGGCAGGAATATTTATACATGTATATCCTACTAGGCTGTGTATTTTATCTCTTGTCTTTGCGACATCATTTGCAGTCTTCTTCTTCCTGCTTGTCATCCAGTTGGCAAGTTTTACATTCTGTGTTGGCAGGGAAGATTTGCATTTTGAAGCAAAAGCCAATTTAAGTGCAATACAGCTTTCTAAAAGATTTGGCTCATTTTCATAACCCATGAGGGCATGAAATGATGTAAAAATAGTTGAGTTTGCTGGTTTCTCTGAAAATGCCTTTGACCAGTAAGATATGTCTAGTAGTTATTAGCTGTTCTTGCTTTTTTCCCAAACTCAGGAAGACAGGCTGTTGTGAAGAGTTTAAAATAAATCTTGTCTTGAAAAATAATTCTTTTGACTTCTAGTAAAAAAAAATTGGAAAGTGTTGTATTATGTTGGGTTTATTGGAAAGTTCATACCACTGAGTGCCATTTTCCTGATAACAGGTCTGGATGGGAGGTATTTGTAGGTTTGGAGAGGAAATGTTTGTGGCTGAGTTTCTCTGTAAAGCCCAATGAAACACTAAAGGTTCATGAATCTGCTCTGGCTCCACTGCTGTTCCCTGAGATGCTGTGGAGTGTCCCTTGAGACTTCCTCTGCATGTGAAGCCAGTTAACCTGGAGAAGTGAATATTGTGCCATGTCCATACGCCACAGTTTACAGAGGAATATGAGCAGTCAGCATGGGAGAAATGATCAAGGCATCTCTGTGCCCTGGTAACCTTGTGTAACCAAAATCAGATCAGTACAGCCCTGTGCTGCTAGCACGCAGCAGCTGGGACCTCATACCACATAAACTGCTGTGGTTTGGGAACTGCTCACAGGTCTGAGCATGTGGGCAGGGAAGTGGGATCTCCTGTCTCAAAGCCGTGGACCTGCATTAACATTTTTGCCAGGCAGCATGGCTCAGGACACAGGCGACACAGCCAAAGCTCATGTGCACCCATCTGCAAAAAAATTACAGAAAAATCTCACAACTGCATTTTTATTAGCAAATTATCTCTGCAGTCAGGGGCTGTTGGAGGGTTTTGGTGGAATATCCTATGTTAATTCAAGCCTATGCACCAAAGTGATTCTTTAATCACAGCATGTGTGTGTGTAGAGTAGTTTTGGATCGGTGCTGTTAGTAAATAGGAAAACCCCAGTGTGCAGCGTTTGCAGATCCAAACTGCTGCAAACAGGCACAAAGCACAGCAGAAAGTCTTACAAATGAAACAAAAGAAATCACCATGCAGAACATGTACGAAGAAGCAATTTAAATGTTTATGGGAGCCTATAAACTTTTTTATTCTATAAAAATAGGTTTTCAGCTTGTCTGCCTCTGAATAAGTCTTAAATAATACAATTTATTTTGGATGACTGATTATAGGATTCCAGCTAAGGCAGCTTAAATCTTATCTCCTGTTGACTTTAGGAAACAAAATGATTTTCTAGCTTTGACATCATATATCATGTTAAGTTTGTGCCATAATGAAGCAGGGGCCCAATAGAGTTAGTCCAGCATGTAGCCATGAGGTCTGTGTTTTTAGTGTCTTTAATGCAGCCTCCAGCACAGCAGGATAAAGCTGTTCATCCAAAACCAGCAAGTTACTTTTGGTCACTTGATAAATATATTTAGTTGTGCCTTGAAAACAGGATGGCAGGTGAGGGCATTGGTGGTGTATTTGCAGAGGGATCCCTTCTAATATCTACCAGGGACGTTTGCAGGGAATTCCTATTTTGCTTGTTCAGAGTTGTGTTTGCAGGAAATTCCTTTGTCACTTGTTAAGAGTTGTGTTTCTCAAGCTCTCCATAGTTAAACTGGCAGGCTGGAACCAGAGGCAGTCTCTCTTCAAGGGCTGTGCAGGCATATCCATATAATTATAAAGGTAGACCATATTTTGTTACTATCTCTGGGCCTTGCTTATGGTGATGCATTTATAATGGGCAGTGAAAGGCAGATGAAGTTTGGATAATTTTTCCTTCTTCTTGCAATTGTGCAAATTAAGATATGCTCAATTTGCAATGCACTATAAATGCAGTATTTTTAATTCCAAGGATATCACAACACCTTTTGGTCATCTTTTTCTGTTTGAAACAATTAAAATGAGGTGGGATGGTGCTTTATTTTCCCAATTAGGAGGAAACACAAGCAGCAGTACATCTCCCTCACAGACTGGAAGCAAAAACCACAAAGAGCTGATTACTGAGCAGTCCTTGCCTTTCTGTGCTGGACATGTTTTCATGCTGTGGAGTCCCTCAAACTGGCATCACTCTTCAGGCTCATCGGCCTCAGGCTGGAGCTCTGGTGGGGATGGGAGGGATGATTCCTCTCCCTGAGGATAATGACATTAGCAACAAGCAGTCAGTCATAAAGGATGCAACTAGAAAGGCAGAGGGGGAAAATGACAGCGGCCCTTCATAAATATTAAAGAAGCTTCTCTAAGACAGAAGCAGAAGTGTGTGTTGACAGTGTCAGAAGATGAATGGTTCTATATAATCAATTCCTTTTAGAGAAAAGGTTATTTTTTTCACAATTATTAATGTAGTATTTAATCTTTTTTATTTCCTTTCTCACTCTTGCCTTTTCACAGCACTTCCCCCACTTGAGATTGACTACACTGGCTCTTCTAAGTTTTTATTCTGGTTATTAATTTTTTTGTCCAAACTTCTCACAGTTCCCAAGGAGAAAAGAGCATCTCGTAGGCTTTTCTGCCTCCTTTCCACAACTTCTGCTGAGCATCCGTTTAACACAGACAGTTGGGTAAATGCCAGTTACTCATTTCAATATATTTCCAACTTGAATATATTTGGGGTTTGTGGTTTATGTCAGATTAGGAAGTGAGTGAGGTTCTTTACTTTTTACATTTACAGGTTAAAGATTACAAGTAAACCACCATGGTTCTCTCTGTATGCAGGTAGCACATCAGCTGTAGTTCTTTGTACTGAGTAGAGAGATTTTTGAAAGAGTTTATTATCATCACAAAATTCTAAGATGTGACTGCAGTGAGGGTAATCATAATGTTTTCTTGGCTAATGTAAGGCCAAGTTTTAAGGGATGGAAAATTCACTTTTGCTTTACATTTGCAATCCCCAGGCATATTTCGTCATCTTAAAATTGTCCTGGATTGTTTAAATGAAGTAGTAGCTTGTGTTCTTCTGGAATAGCTTTTGACACATTATCTTGCTGGTGAAGTCTGTGTACTTAATGAGTCAAAGGGAATCATTTTCCAAAACCCTCTGATATTTTGCATGGATATTCATCATTACCATTATCACCAGTCATCCTGGTGAACAGCAGGGGAGCTGTGTATTAGTCACTGTGAAAGGTGCTAGGTTGAGCTATACATCACTGCTACCTTCTAACAGGCTTTGAAACAGGATGATGTGATTTACAATTATTTTGTATTCTAAAAAAGCAGATGAAGGCTCTTTTTCAAGTCCACATGCAGCCACCCTGCTGAACTGGTAGTGGTTCTTTGCCTTACATTAGGGTGGGTATGAAGGAACCTTTAGGTAGGGAGCATCCTGTCCTTGTTAGCCTGTGGGAGTCAGCAGCTGGGATTTGTGATATCTACCTGCTGGAGCATTTAGCAATCCCACTGGAGGGCCTGGTGAGACCCTTTAGCAGCACAGCAACACAGTGAAGGAGCTGAGCTCCCCATCCTACCCACACTTCATCATCTCTAAATCCCACAGATGCTGTAGACCCTGAACCTGAAATGCCCTCGGTGTGGTGACTCTGCCAGCCCGTGCAGCACTAAGGCTGCCATTTGTCTTTGCTATTTCTGCTGCAGTATTTGGTGATTTGTAGCACGCAGAAGATAGAACAAACAGCAAAACAGATAATAAAGGTCTTTGCAAGAATGTCCAGACAGGGTCCCTTTCAAGTGAAGTTGTCTGCTCACTACTGTTCACACATCAGTCTGAATCAGTGGATAAATTCTTAGATATCTGAGGGGAAATAAAATAAATCCTCAAGTTCCCGAATCAGCAGGACTACAGAGTTTATGGGCAGTCCCAGAAACCCAGTTTCTGGGATTCTTAATTCTTAAATAGACAGATAAGTGTGTTATCACCTCCAGGGCACTAAATACAAGAATTTTTCTCCATTCAAATAAAGCACTTTAAGGGTTTTGCAATATCAGGTCCTAGGAGGAAAATAGGTCTCAAACCTGTATTTCTCCACTTGAATTCTTGATGCCATTTTTATGCCAGATATTATCTGAGAAGGATTTTGCAGTGGTCGTAGGTAAGTAATTTCACATTGAACTTGGAAGAGTTTGTTGATCAGAAATGATTTATTCAAAGAATCTCTCATCCTTTGCTAATTTGAGTTTCCTTGGCTATAATGCAGAGTAACCACAAAATCTGCAAGTGATAGGCTCAGTGGTGATAAAAATAGTTTTAAAATATTCTCTTTGGTATCTGAAAGTTCCTAGGTGATGATGTCAAACAACAGCTGATATTATCTGTTCTTGACTAACTTGGAGCTTATAAAAAGGTTTATAAGAACAATTTTAAACTATCCTACATTGCTACAGCACCATTACAGATACTTGTGATTTTCATTTTCACAAATTCCAATGCTGTTACACCTTACTATACTGATTTTATAATCTGGATAAACAACTCTAAAATCTTGATCACCTCTTGGAGAATTAGAAAAGGTGATTATCCTTCAGCTAATATGTACTGTATCCTTATAGTCATTGCACTAAAATTACTGTTATTGCAGTAATCTATTATTGCTAAAATGCCACAGGACTCTTCAAGGCTGTGGAAGGAGCTCAGTGAGTGATGAACTTTGATTATCCCAGCCTGTTGCTTGCCACCACCTCTGCACAGGAATTAACAGGTGTAAGAGCCCTCTTACCTGGGTCATCCCTCCTGAAACTATGTAGAACAAACAAACAATGTTTTTTTTTAAGTTTATGTTTCAGTTTAATCAGACAAACAACCATTCTCAGAACTAATCTCTCTAAGACAGTAATCATATTGATGGCTTAATAGCAAACCAGATAGGACTGGAAAATTAATATTTATAAAATCTGACCCTGAAGCTTGTCTGGAATTCTGACTGCTCACACAAAATAACTCATCTCCCTTTACTACTTACTGCTCTCTCTTTCTCCCTAACACTCAGAATGTTTCTTCCATCTGTTTTACTTCACGACTTCTTGCTATATTAACCATATTTCTCTGCTCTGCAGTGAAAGTGAGAACTTCCTTTGGCATCCTGTCTTTGTGGTGCTGCCATTCTTGTTGAATGCAGTCTCAGTGATTTGTGCTGGCTGGATTCACGTGTGGCATCTCATCATGAGTACTCATCTAATAAACAATTTATAGATACCTCACTGAAATCAGCAAATCAGTATCAACTTCACATATACTGCATGGATTAAAAAAAGTTATCTGAAAGCAGCTTCAGAAATAGTAGTGAAGCCCCCATCTATGCTGCTACAGGAAGGAATTTCTGCTGTCTGCTAGGAGAGAAGGAGAAATATGTAAATGAAGAAGAAGAGAAAGCTATCAGAAGACATCAGAAATGATGGTTTCAGTTGGCTGCCACTCCTAATGAGGTATTTTTGTGGTCTGGGATTCTCTTAACTATTGAAACATTCTGTCAAGTGAAAACTTCAAACTGTAATCACTCAAGACCTCTATCATGACCACCCAATTGTAGCTTTTGACAGCACTTGGGTTTCTAGATATGTAAGCAGAAAGCAATCACTCTTAACAAAGTTTCTAATTAACTTTTGTTATATACATAAATCTAAGGCGGAAGTGCAATGATTTAGTGTGGGCTTGGGTTGGAGCACATCCTTCCATTACTGGGGCAATAAAACAAAACTGAAGAAACAAAACAAGAAAGTGTGGATTGTGTGGAAAATTTATAATCCACTGTCCAAATAAAATATTACTTGATTTACACTAGATTAATGGCATTATTTTAACACATTTTCAAGATTAGGCTTTGGTAATGGTGCATTAGATGGCTCTATTGATGTAATATTTAACAGCAGAACAACAATCCTAGTTATATAGTAAGACACAGCGCCACAAAATAATGACAAATGAATGTGTAAATTCAGTGGTTTGAGGAATAACAGGCCATTTGAAGTTTTTGTTTGGGTGATATTTTCTTGAAATTAGCTCAGTGGTATCTGTTATTCATCTTGTGCCTGCTGAAACAAAGTGGTTTGTGAGCTGGATAAGAAGCTGCTGAAAGTTTTGCTTTGTTAGAAGATCTATCGATTTTCTCTGTAAAGAATGTTGAACTTGCATTGTGTTTTATGTCTGTGGCACAAGGGTGCAGGGTTCCCTATTTTAACTTTAATAAGTGTCACTTGGCTGTTAAGAAGGAGACAAATAGACAAAGACCCATTAAGCACTTAACAGGAGGCAAGGGTGTGTAAACAAACATGATAGAGAAAGACAAACTCTTTCTCCCAGCTTGGAATCATGTTGGAATAATGACAGAATTAACATGAGGGGATGCCTGTGTAAAGAACACTTTTTTCCACAAAACTGGTGGCCTATTAAAATCTGGAAAGTACAAGAGTAAATTTATTTCTAACTGGCTTCCTCAGTATTTATAAGCTGCAGTAACAGCCAAGTGTTGCTGAAAGTGATGAAAAGGAAATGATGAAGGGATTTATTCCAGTACCACACACTTCTATATCCAACACAGTAGCTGTTTAATAACCATGACTTTACATAATTGGATCTGTATGGGTAAGTTATCCTCACCTAGGAATGAAACTTGCAATGGTACAATGACCAACCAGTTCATCGTTCAGCTCACACGAACACGCTTCTTTTAAAGTTTTAATAAACACAAGCTCAGCCTTTAGAAAAATCCTGAGTCTAGAAGGGCTAAAAACCCCAACAGCCCCAAATGTTTGTGCATTGGGATTGCATGAGTGGCCCACTGGATGGGACAGTGAAGTGTGGCTCTGGACACCTGGAGCCTGCCCCAGCTGTGCTGTGTGATTTGCAGTGCCTCACTCGATCCCTCAGTGTGCAGTCACAGCACATCCTGGATTACAACCCTGAACACAGCAGGACTTAGGGGTGAGATCTCTCTGGGAACTGTAATCTATAGAATCATCTTCCAGTAACCAACCTGAAACCCAGAACAAGCTTTCTTGCTGCACCAGTGCTAAAATCTGTGTGTAAAGAATGAACCTTGGCTGTCCCAGTATTTTCCTTTTACCCAGCTGTTGTGGGTTTAGAGCTAGCCAAAACTTACTAGCTTACTTATTTTTTGTTGTGAGATATGATTTTAGAGGAAAGGAAAACACAGGCTTAAACTTAAGACTATAAGGGAAATTTATTAACAAAACAAACTAAATAGAAAATGAAAAGGAAAAGTCCAAATGAAACTTTCAGAACACTTCTCTCACTTACTTATTCTCTTTCCCACTTAACAACATAAAACGAAATCTGGGATTTTTGAAATCAGTTATCACTTCTACAATAATCTTTCTCTATTTCACATAGGGCAAGGAGTCTTCTTTTTCAACACTCTGGAGATATGTCCACAAGAACAGTTTTCTGTGGCTTGCATCTTCACAAAACAGCAGCTGCCCGGTTTAGAAAAAAAAA
>VWYI01011945.1:2324-30068 GCA_013399455.1 Anthoscopus minutus
GCCAATGTAGTGTCATTTTAGTTAAATAAGGGCCTTGACCAGGAGGACTGTATTCCATCAGGTGAGAGCTGGAGAGGAAGTTCTTGTTTCATGAAATGAAAAGGAGATTAACACTCCTTGTGCCAAGTTTTACAAATTAAGATTTCTGTATTCAGAAGTTAACTTTTCAGAAGACAAATCTGTTCAAGTCATGCTGTGTAAAAATGTAGAGGCAGACAGGAACTTTTCAGCCATAACTAGAATACCAGGGACCAAACTCTGGAGCATGGAGCCAGAAAGGGCTTGGTTTTTAAGGAAGGCCCAGGTGGATCATACTGTGCTGGCAAGCAGAAGTGGGAGCAGTTTCTCCATTCTAGAAGCTGGTTCAGGAAGTCACTTCTGGAGAGGTGTTAAGAGTGACCTATTCACAGGTTCCTTTTTTGTGGATGGAGAGAAAAAACTGGGAAGGTACACAAATCTCCACAGTGGTCTGCAATCCAACTTGGGAGCTCAGTGTTGAGACGGGACAGGGCCGGATGTGTTCAGTATTCCTAAGAACCACAAAACATGTCCATTGCAGCTGTTGTTGCAGGGGATAGAGAACTCATTCCATTGTTTTTAACATGTTCCTCATGCCAATAACCCCAGCTGGCACATACAGCAAGGTAGATAGATCATGTGTGAAGGTTTAACACATCTCTCGCAGCCGTCCAAAGAGGCATCCAGGAGAGAACACGAGGGGATGAATTCAGCTACGTCCTCAGAAAGGCTGAACATCTCCCTGGACTGCAGGCACACTCTGCAGCAAATACAAGAGAAAGGCAGCCTTCTCTTGGATGCCAGGAGCGGGGGAACAAGTGGAGGAGGGATTACTTTCCTGTAATAGGAACAATATCTCAAAGTATAGAAAGGTGCCTCAACTCCACGAAGATGACAGTGGAGAGATTCAGAATTTAGAGGAGAAGGGTGATTCTGGTGACCCCTTGCCAAGGAGGGGGCATCCTGCCACGGAGAGCCAAAAGTTTTCCAGATGTATGTAAGAGCATGTGCACAAGGCAAGCGAATGAGCGCAAACAGGGTTATGGAAAACATTGAGAGAATCACTCCACGGGTGGCTTGTGGCTCGACAACAGGATTGGCTAGGTAGAGGAGCGCACAGCACAGGGGCACCTCAAAGCTGGAAGCCTTCCATGGGAGCCTCACACTGCTGGAAAATGTACTGTTGCTGGCTGATGTCCACTTGTGGGGCAATGCTGCTGTCTTCATCCTCTGTTCCAAAGTAGTGCTCAATCAGATCAAAGGCCTTCTGATAAATCTCTTGATTCTCATGGCTCTGCAGAAATTCGATCTTGTCCAGGCCTGCAGAGAAAAGCAGTAAATAAAAGTTACAACTCAGTCAAAGGATATGACCACAACAATATTCAGTCTGTTCCGTGATTCTCTAACAGCTTCAGAAAGAACAGGCCTCTCTATGGAGACCTATATCCAACTTGTACTCTCCAGAACCAAGGAAAGCCAGTTTGAACTACAAGACCCCTGTAAATGCGTTATGTGTTTTGTACTTTCTGTCTGCTTTTACCCTTTCACTCAAAAATTACATCAACAAGCTTGAAGGGGTAAAAGAACAAGGCCTCAAACTCAAAGACTTTTTCTGAAGAGACTTTTAGGACTGTGTTTCATAGAAGTGTGTTCACAGTGCTTTCTTTAGGAAGACTGTGACTACAGAATTACCTACTTGTAAGCTGAAATAGACTTCTGATAATCATCTAGTCCAACCTGCAGCCCATCTCAGCAGTACTAATCAACACCAGATTAGATCTGATGTGTCTGGACAAGTATTCCAAACTACCATGGATGGAGACTCCATTTCCTAACTGTATAATATATATTTATACAATGCAGTTAAACTCGGGCAACCAGTTCTTGGGCAGGCATTAAGCATATGGGCAAACTCAAGTCTTGAAGTCAGATACAAATCAAAGTAATATAGCAAAGAGTGATGCTTTAATGAAAGTAAAGTAAACCTCTACTACTGGGAATTGTAGTGGTTTTCTTGTTAACACCTTTTATTCTATATGAATCAAGAAAAGAAGATCTGCATGTTCTGTCTCCAATCCATACACAGACAAAGATCAAAGATGGAAGACTCTAGAGACTTATCAAAGAGCAGGTTATTTTCAGTAACAGTGATAAGGTAATTAACAGAACTGGGCCTGCTGAGACACCAGTGGGTTTGTGACCACTTCTTTATCCCCTGATTTCCCCAGGCATTTTGCTCATACCATACGCTTCTTCAATAAGAGCGCAGTAAGGATTAATGCCACTGCCGCTGCGTTTGGACTCCTGCTCTCCAAGCCTCAGGATGTTCTCCAGCCCATTCAGTGCTACTTGCACAATCTTTGAGTCCATTACTGTAAGGAGGTCGCAGAGTGGTTTGATGCACCCCAGTTCTACTAAATATCTGAAAAACATCACATGGAACCCAGTAAACTGTCTGCAAAATTATAACTGGTGTAGCCATTTAAGCACTTAGTATGTAGGTCAAACAAATCAAAACAATCAGAGTATCAACTTGACTGGAAAAATTAGAGAAATTACAGACATCTATTTTTATCTAGTCAATTCTGCTGAAACAATGAAAATAACTGTAAAATCCTTTCTCTGTCGCACTCTCTCTCTATAGCTATGAAATAATAATTTAATTTTGTACGATTATCTATATTTCTATAATGGTAACTTAAAATATTTTCTATATAGAGTAATTATATTAATTTAATATGCTTGTAAAATCTTTTTTAAATTTTATACAAAACCACATAGAAGCATAATGTACTGGTATAAGGTAAACAGGAGAAACAACCCATGTGGGGTCTCTCCAGACTGTTACTGCACTGTTATACTCCATACCCCTTGGAAGTTCATTTAAAAGCTGTATTTAGGGTTTTTTTCCACATAAGACAAATGGTTTAATTATGTAAATAAGTATTATAACGCAAATACTTTTATGATTTCTCCCTGAAGGAATGAAAGGCTCATTCATAACAAGGACATGGTCTCTCTTGATACAGCACTGAAAGCATACTGAAAGCTTTTTCTGTTTCTAGGCTGAAGTTTGTTTTTTTGCACAAACACTAACTCAGTCTATTGCACTGAAAGATTTAAACAATTTCATACTTGATCTGTTCGGCAGAGCCTCCTGATGTCGCATTTGTAATTGCCCAAGCAGCTTCCTTCCTTGTCCGAAACTCAGCAGTTTGCAAAATATTTATAAGAGCTGGGAAGATGTGGGCATCTATGACTGTCTGCAAAAACAAATAACATGGCAAGGTCATAATAAAAATTAGAAATAACTTCCTTGTCCTGAGTTAGTTAATATCCATGCCTAGCATAACACATTAAACAATGAAATATCACTTTATCAAACATCAACCTAATAAATCACTTTTCAGCTTTACATTCAAAACCTTAGTTATTGCTGTGGTCTGTCTGTTCTTCTTCTAAATGAATTCAAATCACATTCAGACTCAAGTGACTGCCATATCTAATGAGTTACCACTTGATCATACCCTGACAGCAAAAGAATGCCATACTTCCCTTATTTTTCCAGGTATGATATCGAAGAAAACAGGTAGTAAACCTCTCAGCTATTAAGTCAGTAAACCATTAAGTCATTAAGATGCCCTAAACTTCATAGGCCTGTGTGCCATAATACACTTCTAGGTGAGACAATGAATCAAAGTTGTTCGTGTAAGAACTGCTCAAAACAAGCAACCACCTGGTGAAAAGAAAAAGCACTGATGGTTTGGCAGTGGGGTTCTCTGCTTAGATCAACAAAGTGATCCAAGCCAAATGAGCATTTGGGCAGCAATTTTAAGTTTCTGATAACTCCTGAAAGCAGTCTCTTGCAATAAAACAAAAATTCAACCAGTTTTGTTACACACCTATGACAAGGATTTGAAACACTTTGATAAGGATCATTCAAACAAGAAAGATCTTGGGATTACTTTTTTAATCTACCACTTCACAAGTATAAATCACCACAGAATTAACAAAGGGAAATCCAAAGAAAGCCAAGAAGATCCTTTTCACAAATCTCTGTAGAAGAAAACAGATTATATACAGCAAAAAGCTACAGTCAATTCACAGTGTGAATAGTTAACTTGGTAAAAATAAAATAATCGTTTGATATTTCTCTTATCCTCCCTGTTTGACTGGGCATCCATACTGCCTCTGCTTCGTAAATCCACACAGATTATCAGTTGTACCAGCAGGCCCATGAACACTGACTCTTTCCTATGCCAAAGAATCCACACTTCTGGTACAGCAATCTAGGGTTCTCAAGAGAAACTATTACTTCCATTGTGCCACATTGTATTACATTTGTATGTTGCCAAGAATATTTGAAAATGTATACTTAACTGAAATTTTAGAATATGACTACTGAAAGTGATAGGTCATAAACAGGAGCCAGCTATTTTTTAAAAAATGGTAAAGATAAAAGAAGGTATCTTAAAGAGAGATGCATTTAAGTCCCTTACATATTTTACTGCAGAAAACCCCAACTAATTTGTGAAATTATCACTGTAAGTGTATGTGGAACATGAGAGTGTCTGCTTCATTACAGTTATCAGATCAAGGACCTCTCCAGCTCAAAGTAAGATACAAACAACAGGAAAGTAATAAATAAAACACACAGTGACACAAACCTGATAGACAAGGGATAAAGAAACAATCACAAAGAAGAAAAGGTTCCAGTCGCTAATAGGTCATTAAGAAAACAGAGGCAGAGAGCCAGCCTGGACTTTGTAACTGATGACAGGGACAAGTGCAACTGTGCAAAACTTAATAACAGATCTTAACTATTTTACCACATAAGCACTCTCTCTATCCCATCTGAGCACTGTAAGAATTAGGTGCTAGCAACCAAGCACAACTCACTTTGGGCCAGGAATTGGACCAGACCTCAGGGGAACCCCTCGTGTCTGTGGGACCAGCAGCTAGAGTGGGTAGGAGGGTGTCTCAGCAGAGACACACTTATTCTCAGCAGAAAGGCCATGAAATCAGGTCCCATAAAAAATGAATTTGGGGTCAGCAACTGGTGCCAGGTCTTAGATGAAAGGGCTTCTGCAACTGGAGCAGTTGAAGGTCTCGGCATCAACCACTGGGGCAGGATCACAGCCCATAGAACCCACGTGCCTGGATGCCAGCTACTAGGTAGACTGGAGCAAAGTTTAATGAAAATCACAGCACTTCAGCTGCAATAGGACTGCAGGTCACAAAACCCATTTGCCTGGGCACCTGCTGTGTGTGGTGGGGGAATTTATGTTATCCCCAAAAGCGGTGGTGGGTGTGGAAGATCACAGTGTACTTAGATTGCTGACAAACTGACTGGGCAGCAACTGGAGGGCCCAGAATTTAGGCATGGACAGAGGGTTTGTGCTGATATTCAGTGGGTCTGTAAGCATGGAGATGCCCAAGACAAACATGTGCATCTGTTTGCCAGTGAGAATCAAGCTGGACCAGCCAGTGAGCAGAACCCAAGCACTGGGAATTAAGAGAGCGCCTGATGCAGCCACGGACAGCAGCTGAGCAAAGCACCCACACTGACACTTGAGATATCTGTGACTCTGCACCTAGAGTGAGAGCATGTTTTCACCAGTGAACATCAGTGTTCATCAGATGGAGAGGAGAAAGGGGACTTGTCAGTCTACACTTTCCTTTATGTGAGTCCAGAGAATTCTGTATGAGGTGGTTGTTGAGGCAGAAGCCCTCGGAGGAACAATGTGTTACAGGAAGTCACGCATTGCATACTGAAAGATCTTCATATGGATCTAGGATAGGGATATTTTGAGGGCATTAGGATTTTTCTATTGTGGCAAAAAAAAAAGTCAAAAAAGTCTCATTATCACTTCTTAAATCCTCTTCCCAAAACAATCCTTTAACAGGAGATTCAATTCCTTAGAAAGTATCTTCTTAAATAAGTACTTTTTATAATAAGTACTAAAACCAGGGTATGTTACATGATAGCATGCAACTAAATCAGCACACCTTTTCTGACAGGCAGTAACTAACACTAGAGTCTTCTTACTGCCAAAAAAAAATGTTACCTTAAAATGTTTCAACTTAAAACTTACAAAATAGCAAGCCAATTTAAGAATAAAGGGAACTAGCAACAGTAGGGCAATTAAGTGGGAGAAACACAAAAGATGGTTACTGTTTTTCTTCTGCCTCAATCAGTTTTGAACTCTTTGCTCTAGTGCTTGGATGCTTCAATTCAGTGGGTTCTTAAGAGTGAAGAAATAGGCATTTTAAATACTACCAGAAAGAAGTGAATCCAGATCTCACATCTCTTGGCTGAGCGCTCTTACTTCTATTTCTATTGTATAAAAGGCTATGGGGACCTTGCTTCATTTCTGCTCTACAACGAAAACTGTAGCAGGAAGATGCTCTAGCTTTACCCAAGCAGAACAGGTTAAAGCACCACAATGAATTACAGCCTCTCATAAAGCACTTCTCTGAAAGACACTGACTCAAGAGAGATGATTACCAATCTATATATTTTTATGTTTTCTATTGCCTGATAGGCAATATAACTGTTGCCACCTCACCCTAGCATGTGTCTTAGTGAAAGGTTCTCAACTGTCCCTCTGTAATACAGCCAAGCTTTTCCACTATCACTCTCTCAACAGTTGAAACTCTCAGAGCTCAGGTTTAAGAAAAGAAAAAAAAAATATTAACTAGGTCAGAAAATGGTCTGCTTTAACCTTAGTATCTTCACTAGATTTCAAAGGTCTAATTAAGCTCAGCAAGGGTGGAAACAAAGTACCAATACAGAGTAAGTGCTAGGCAGCATCTATTATTTACACCCCATAACTTATAGCCTGCCCACAGCAGCTGCTCCTGAAAGCACACTAGAATGCTTAAGGATTCCCATCTCTACAATATTTTATGTAGGAACAACAGTTACTGTGGAAACAGGTCATGTTTCCCTTTCAGATAAACTTCTTTTAAGTGATGAAATAGTAAATACTAAAACCCTAAAAAACTGTAGCAGGATGGGACACTTAAACTTCTAAGGATTTAGATAGACTTAATTCAAATGACTTTACTTTTTTAGCATTCCTATACTGTGTGTGCCTGGCGTGGAAGTGTGTTTAAGTTACTAAAGAAGTGTAATGCACAGAAAATGCTCAAGATAAGCATGGCTTTCAAACAAAAAGAAAAGAATTAAGGGACTTCAGTTCAACAAGAACTTAAAAAACATGAAAGAAATAAAAAGGTCTTAGGCTGCTACTACTAGGCACCTAGGTGCTATCTACAAAATACATAAGAAATCTCTTTTTTGCACAATAGGTAACCCAAAGCCCATCCTTTAATACACTAAACACGCTGAAGTTTTTGCCCATCTGCATCCATTAGTTTTTCCTGGAACTGAACTCCATCTTGAGTTGTAACTACAAGTCTTTCAAAAAACCAAAAACTTTATTTTAACTGAATTTTAAATGAAATTGAAATTCAATTAAAATAGGAATTTCACATTTAATCTGTAATGTTCAGTACTTCAGCAAACCTGGCTCTCACTTCTAAAGTGTCAACTTTTCTATGTTTGCTTTGGGGTGTGTATGTTGTTTTGGTTTGGGGTGGTTTTTTTACCACTGGTATCCCTATGGTATAGACCTCTAGGACAACTGCCTGTCTCTTGGAAACACTCTACCTGTCTTTTTAATCAAGTTTCTTCACTTCATGGTATTGAATTTTTAAAAGAGTGAAGCTAGATTACAAAAATGAATTTTCTAATTTCATTACTTCTGCATGGATGTTTAATCTAAATATGTTGTAGTCAAATATGTTAGTGAGGTCTTCAGGCATAGTATATTATATTCGTATTTTTTAGCTGCTCAATATCCTGTGAGAATTTGCTTCTCCCCCTTTGGGTTTCCACACCTAAATTATTTGTGATATGCAAACACACACACACACACATTTAGTGTGCACATGCTGCATCACATCTACATATCATTCATCAAATAAATGTGAAAGCAAACACATCTTAGACTGTGCCTTTTTCCCTGCTCCTGCAAGCTCTCTCATCACCTTTAACAAACGAAAATTACAGTCACCATGTAATTGGCAGCTGCAAATACAGCCCTACTGCTATGATCTCCCCCTCCTGGCTGGAAATTTTATTTCATAGAGGCTTCTTAGTGACTTCTTTTCCAGTTACCTTGTTTATTTATTCAATTTATAACGGCCTTATAAATAACATGGCAAATATTTGTAAATTGAAACTGCTTCACAGCATGGCATGGGTACAAAGAACACTGCCTTCCTAGAGCCAGAGAGGAAGCACTTCATAGCTCAATTCCAATGAACCTTTATTTTGTTGACACAGACACTTAAGCTTATAGCCTCCAAACTGTGTATAAAGCAAACTTCTAGCCAGTTTACACAAGGCTGTTATTGCCACCAGGAAGAACCTGCAATATAATGAGCAGCACCTTGTTGAGCTCTCTCCTGCTTTTAGGGTCAGTCAATCTCAAAAGAACCAAAACAAAGAAAGAAAAAACAGGGCAACCAACCTTGCAAAGGCAGTAACACACCACTGACTGCTGTGGTTTTCAGCCAGAATAGAGAAATTAAAGATATTCTAGCTCTGCTGCCTTCAATGTGGTATAAGGTACACAGAAGCCTGGAAACATATTTTGTACTTAAAAACAAAATTAAACCTCCAACAGTTTAATCTTTGACTTTCACTAGTTTGCAAACTAATATGACCTTGTCAGCAATGCCGTATTTTGCTCTTAATGGACACACTTTTTAATGTTAAGATTCTTAGGTTACTTATACTATCACATAAACTAAACACACTTAATATTTAAGGAAACTTGATGCCTATATAAACCATGGTTCTGTGTGAATCATGTAATTCCTTTTCCATATCTCAGCACTACTTTTGGAGTGGTCCCTAGTAGTCCTTTTGAAGAAGAGCCTCTGACAACCCCGAGCTTGTGATTTTCACATTTTGTAAAAATGCATTTCACTCCAGAGTTTTTAAAACTTACACAAAATCTATCATTTGCTACATTTGCCCATGTCACTCTTCTGCAAGGTTAAGAAACTCTAGAGGAGGAAAAATACAGCACAGGTCCTGTTGCTACCATGCCTACCCATACTCAGACTTCCAGATGTTCTTGTGAAAATTTAAAGTATGTTAGAAAAGAAGTGAGAAGTTTCTTAACCTGTCAAGAGCAGAGAATTCCTATGATGTCTTCACTGTCAGACATGGAAGACTGTGTCTGATGTACTGCCCTCCATAGCTTTTCGGGTTGCGAAGTTAAGACACAGAACATTTTCTGAGGTATGAGATAGCCTTTCATACCCTTCAGAAGGGTCGACAGCCAGGATTAAGCTTCAGATGTGCAGTTCTCCTTCTGACTCCCAGGAAGATGTAGTTCCCCTTCTCCCTTACTGGGGAAGCTATCCACTGAAGTACAGCAAAGCTGTATATAAACTAGGAAATTAACAAACAAAAACTATACTTAGTGACAATCACGACTGCATCAGGATACACACATCCACCCCAAACCTTGAAAGCACAGAAATACAGAGGGGAAAGACTGCTGTATTCCATCACACTTTTCTGTTGCCTAGGCACTGTTGATAACACACTCTGGAAGGCTTTCATTTCCACCTTTGGTGGGGAGAAAAACCCAAATCTCCCTTGCTTTAGAGTAAGAGCCACCAAAGAAAGTTCAGCACACACTTTCACACATTTCATGCACATTAATTTATATTGCCATAACACTAGAAAGAGTTTACTTGATTGTGTAGGAGAGACAATCTAATAGTTATTAGGCTGCTGCCTTATCTTTTAGAAATGGCAGTGAAAGCCTTTGGAGTGTGCTACCAAACAGCATTGCAGGCAGTATGAAAGTGGAGATGAATATAAAAGTCCTTCCCTCTGACTTTATATTTCTATGCTTTACAGTGGGTGGATGCAGGGAGTGTAACCCAATGCAATCTTAGACAACACTAAATATAGTTCTGTCTGTTAATACTGGTTAGGTAAAATACATATTAGATTCATCAAAAATTTTTAATGTCTTCTTGCTGTGCAGAAGGTATTGCTAGATATGGCTTGAGCACTACCCAAAGTTCCAGAGAATTTTAACATCCCAACTGCTCTGAAGCAACAATCCACTATTTAGATCAGCTGGCAATTTGCAAAAATGTGGGCTACTATGCCAGGGAGATGCGAAAAAAATTATCATGCGCTGAAATCGTTCTTGTCTGATTTCTGGCTTAAGATTGTGCATGTTCAAAATCTGGTAAACATCACAGAGAGTGGAACAGAACTGCTCCAGTTTATGACTTCTAGTAGCAACTATTGAGCAATTTAGAGGCAGTGTGAAGAAAGGAAAATAATTTAATTTAGGAAAATAAATAATTTAATTCAGGAAAATAAGGCTGGAACTAGATGATCTCATGTAGTATTTTAGAATTCCTTCTGTAAGGAAGTACAGTTCCCAGGAAGTAATGTTTTAATTCATCACAATGTGAAATTAATGTAGAGAAAAAAAACCACCTATCTCAACTCACACATGAAACAAGTTCACCCATGAACTTAATTAAATCAATATTCATCCCAGATGGGAATTATCCTTTATCATCACAGTGATTAAAAACAGACTACAGTTTTATTCTCCATTTTAGTATATGACTATTGTCAAGAAATATTTCATCAAACAGCATTTTTCAACTTCAGAAATGCTTTTTTTTAAAGTGCTTTTCAGTTCAAATGTTTACAATGATTTTGCCATTAACCAGGACTTGTCTGAAGTAATACCTCAAAGGCATTTTCTAAGAAATGCAGACTTACCAGCTCTGGAGCTGAAAGGAGGTTTAATCACACCTTGTATCACACACAACATTCTCTAGGTTGAGATTAGAAACTAAAGAATCAAGGGTGTTTCTGCAATTTGTAACACATCTGTGACGAGACTTTCCTTTCAACACAAGGAAATCATTGCAATCACACCTGTAATTGCCAATCTTACTTCCAAGAAACACTGACTTGAAGCTCTCAAATCAAGCATGTTGTAAGCATTCTCCACTGAGCTTTACTTCACAACTGTCTCTAAAGAGCCATTTCCTGCAGTTCCAAAAATCAAGGCCTCATGATGGACACGATTTGTAGTGTGTCATAATTACCAGGACAGTTATCTCTGGTCACAATCAGAAACACTGGTTTTTAATTTAATTTTTGTAACTGTCAGTTAGATTAAATTGGGTATGAACTTAGGGCAGCCATTTTTTCACTACAAAGCAAGTGTGTGCTTGGAGTTTGAAGCCATATCAATTACTCTGAATGAGGCCCAAGGGACTCTTAAATGAAATACAGCTTTCACTTTTGAAGATGCTTCTTACATTCTTTTTCCCTGGACTTGCATAACACATTGACACATTTCCAACCTTGTCTGTGACATATCCTAAGGCAGCTGCTCTTAAGCTGGATTCTTTTAAATCCACATGTATTCTGGTGATTTGTTTGACACTGTTTTCTTCTTAATACAAGACTCTTGAGAAAAAGAGCTCTATGCACATAATCACAAGTATTTTTCTATGCAGAGTTAAAGGGCTTTTTTTGCACTTTTAGAGGGTCACTGCTAGAAATGAAGATGCAATACTAATGGCTCACAGCATTTTTCCCTCTTCCTTCTGATCTCACCTTTTCTCACCATGCAATTCTAATCTGTTCTCAATAGAAAGGCAGCTGATCTGTGATAAAATACCCCAAAACATTTAAAAACTGTTAAACACACACCTGCATAGACTAATTATTTTGTTCAGGTAGATTAGGCAAATCCTGTTTTAACAAAGGAGAGGTTATTTTATCTTTACTCATTTTCAAATAAAGATGTGATAACAGTTTAGAAGAACAAGGATTACCAGGGATACAGATAAGATTCTTTAGCTAAAGCCTCACTTGTGCCCAAGTAGAGAATACCAGGTGTAGGAGTACAAACAAGGAAACAAGGAAACAAGGAAACAACTTTTCCTTGTGCAAACAAGCAAAGGCATCTACTCCTCCATTTGAAAACAGGACAATGTGGTACAGTGAATACTTACAAAGAAGTTACAGAAGTGAATATACTACTGAAATAGCTTCTGGTGCACTAGAATCCAAGTCACCTCTAGGACACTTCATAGCTGTATCTTGCATAGATCAAGAATATGAAAATAGAGATCCCAAAGTTTTGAAAAATGCTCTAACAACAAACTACTTTCCATTGTCACTTCTGATATGCCTATATGGAATGACTTCTATGGGTATCTGGCTTTTTAAAGCTCTTCTTAAGTTTGGAATATCCCTATGCAATTACACAGCCTGAAGTAACCCTCCAACAGACTTGAGGAAAAACACAAGCTTAAGACAATGTATTTGACTGGACTGTTCCTCAGAAAATACTCTTACTAAACTTTAGAGAAAAAGCAGAAATGCCCTTCTAGAGAGAAAATACAAAATTCAAAGGTGGCTGTTGAAAGGATAAAGAGCAAAAAAAGACTCTTTACTGCAAGAAACTCAAAGGCAAAAACATTTTTACCTTGGTACAAGGTACCTTCTCTGCCCTGCTACTTGCACAGCAATTACAATCCCTGATGTGGGGAAAAAACCTAGTGGTACAGTTGCTGATTCCACGCAGCACTTTTTGTTAGAAATCCAGCTAATCCACAGATTAACTCACAAACCACAATAAAGGAAGAACCAAAATTCTTGGAGCTCTACCAAGGTTAGACTGAGCAACCATATCATTCTCTGTATCTGACCCAAAAAAATGACCTCCAGTGGTAAAAACAAAATCCTGAGAAAGCCAGAGCAAATACCACTGAGGAGGGGCTCCTTTCCTCAAAGTCCCACTTCCATCTTAGTCACATCTACATCAAGCAAGAAGGACCTACAGAGCTTTCCACCTCCATATGATTTTGGGTTTTGCCCGCTCATTTCCTAATACAAGGATCTCTGAAATTTAGATGAGCACTCACTCTCAATTTCAGGAATTTCAGGTATCTTAGCAAAGACTAAAGCATCTTTCACAAAGGTATTAACCTTATTTCCCATGCTTTCTGAGATGAAACTCTCATTGAAGGTATTAAAGCTTTATGATGCCCCTTCAGCACCTGAATGTTCTTTGTAAGGGAGAATGTAAACCGAAAAGATTCCAAGTGTCACCTACACTTCTCAGGAAAAACACGCAGCCTTTTCATAGTCTTCTTCATGTTTTCTGCAAAAAGAGAAGTAATTCCACCCCACAGGTGAAGAGGGTTAACCACCTCATACTAATTTTCATCACACAGAATGAGTAATCCAGAGTCACAACTACAAAAGCAGCAATCAGGCTGCCTTCCAAGGAAAACAGAGGCAACAAGTACGCCTTGGCCACTTTTGCCAATATATTAAGAGGCACTTCCTGTGTAAACATTGTTTCTTCCAGGTTATGAATGAGTAAGACAAATATTTTGAGAGTCTAGTAATTTCTGACATTTATTGCCATTCCATTTATTCAAAGAATAAATGTTTCCAGACAAACTTCCATGCATCCTCTGCAATCTCTGAAAATACTTTACGTATCCAGTGAAGAAGAAAAGAATTGAAAAACATAACCTCCTAACTAAATTTGATTTACATAAGACTTATTCAACTGCCTTGACAGAAACACTTGTATTTTATCAGATAAAGCCTGGTTTCAGGGCCAGGTTAGCTGGGGCCAGCGGCAACCTGACCTAGTGAATGGTGTCCCTGCCCATGGCAGGGGGCTGGAACTAGATGATCTTTAAGGTCATCCAAACCAAGCCTTCATGATTCTATCATTCACTACAATCTCTTTTTCCAACACCTCAGCAAAAGAGAAAGAACAATGTTCCTTATATTGGGTTTGCGTGGCAAGTTTTGGCAGCAGTGGGGGGAGCTCCAGGACTGGCTTCTGTAAGAAGTTTCCAGTCTGACAGAGCCAATGCCAGCTGGCTCCAAGACAGACTTGGAACTGGCCAAGGCTGAGCCCATCAGCAATATTGATAGCAGCTCTGTGATAACTCATTTAAGAAAGGGAAAAAATTATTTGGCAAAAGTAATAGCAGCCAAAGAAGAGAGGAGTGAGGATATATGGTAGGAACAGCCCTGCAGACACCAAGGTCAGTGCAGAAGGAAGGGCAGGAGGTGCTCCAGGTGCCAGAGCACAGATTCCCCTGCAGCCCTGTGGAGCAGCCCATGGTGAAGCAGGAAATCCTCCTGCAGCCCATGGAGGTCCGTGGGGCAGCAGAGGCCCTCCTGCAGCCCATGGAGGACCCCAGAGCAGGTGGATGCCTGATGGAGGCTGTGATCCCATGGGAAGCCCACGCTAGACCAGGGTCCTGGTAGGATTTGTGGCCCCATGGAGAGAGAAGCCCATACTGGAGCAGATGTGCTGGTGGGACTGGTGACCCCAGAGGTGACCCATGTTGGAGCACCCTGTTTCTGAAGGACTGTCTCTCACAGGAGGGACCCCATGCTGGAGCAGGAAAGGCACTTGCCTCCCCAAGGAGGAAGCAGCAGCAGAAAAAACCTGTGATGAAGTGATTGTATTTTGCACTGCCAAGGAGAAGAGGAAAATAATCAGGGATAAAGTTAAGTCCAGAAAGGAGAGAGGGGTGGGAGAAAGGTGCTTTTAAGATTAGTTTTACTTCTCATTACCCCACTCGGATTTTGATTGTTAATAAATTCTATTCTCAAGCTGAGTCTGGTTTTGCCTGTGACAGCAATCAGTGAGTGACCTCTCCCTGTCCTTAACCTTAGGTAATGAAACACCCCTTGTATTTTCTCTTCCTTCACCAGCTGAGAAGAGTCATAGAGCAACTTTGGGGACACCTGACATCCCACCAGCTCAAACCACATCTCTGAAAGACAAGCAAAATATTCCCTAGTACAGCTGTTCTTAAACAAAACTCCATATTCAGGGAAAACAAAATACATTGAGCTGTTTCCTCCTCATCTAGCCAAAGACTTTTGTGGGGGGATAAGATGTTCCATCTCTCATTTATACCACCTGGAGACAAATCCTGGGAATTCTTCCTGATGGCTGACACTCAGTCCGGACTCAGAACAACAATTTGATCTTTTGGAGCCTAATTGTAAGCACTGACATAAAGGAGTAGGACTCGTTTGCTTCTGTGTGCTATCACTTAATATGAAGGGATTACAACATTCAGTGTCATCAGAAAGGGCAAATCCCAGGACAACATGTAAGATAGCCTCCATTACTGTTCAGTTTTATAAAGAGCAGATTTAGATCTGGCTAAGCACACGTGATGGGGCATTATAAGGCCCATTTATGGAAAATATAGAAGGAATTATAAGAAAACATAAACAGAAATAAAGCACTTTCAAATGTACATCTATGTCTATGGTGAAACCAAGAAATATATCAAATTATTTGATGGTCAAGATTTTGTAGCCTATTATTTTCATACTTGAGAATTTCTGTATCTTAGTGAATGTTAAAAGCATAAAGCCAATTATTTATGACAAAATTTTCTTGAGCTTAGCAATGTTTTGCCATTTTCTACCATGACTGTCTTACCTCCCTTACAATGTGTAGAGGATTAGAAAATTAAATTATTTGAATTTGGAGATGACTCAGCCATTGAAATATTCTAATTACAGTAACATACTTCTTGTATGTAATTATGTATCTGTGACAGTGCATACACACACATATGCACTTTATGTACAAAAAACCACCTGTGCTTCTTCTAGTCTGTAAGACAAAGATTACTGATCACAGCTGAAAAGGTTACCTGGATCTGGGCTTTGTTTCCAGCTGTAATATTAGATATTGTCCAACATGCTTCCTTTTTGATAGATTCTTTTGGGCTACTTAGCAAGTGCAGCAAACTCTGCAGGGCTGAACAATTCAGAATTACCTGAATACAACAGGAAAAACAAAAGAAAACACACCTTAGAAGAAATTTAGGATAAAGAATCACAGCAACAAGGAGTACAATGTCAAAAATATAAAAAGCATACCCCATTAGATGATCACAGAGATTTTTTTTTAAAAAAACACTAAATATACACCAAAAAAACCCCACCAAACAAACAAAAAATCAAATAAAACAGCAAGAATTAAGAAAAATGTTTGCAGGAAAACTGAAGAGTAAAACTACGAAATCTTTCAGGTAAGAGATAACACCTTCATGATTTCAGTGTGATCTGAAAACAAGAAGATACTAAGCACATTCTGACCAAACCAAATTAAAATTTTGGTGTCTTCCTGTATTTTTGTAGAACTGTAAGCACCAACTACTTCTGTTTGCCTCACCTGCTGGCACTGTGGTGCAGACCGTGACTAGTGTTGTATCCAGGCAACATTATGAATGGACAATTCTAATTAAAAAAATTACAAAAATTGCAAAACCCCTACAACTTTACAGTGCAGAAAAATTGCAGCAAAACTTCCACCTCCTAAATGACCAAAGTACAACAGAAAATGCCCCAGATCTTGGATGCTGCAAGACAGCACCCTTGATTATGTATTGTGTGATAGTGAAGGACTTTTTGACCCTCCAAAAAGGCATAACAAGATTCAAAAATGAAAAATGAACTATTTTTTTAAATTCAATTCTAACTTCTAACAAGGCAGCCAAAAATTGGGAGAGTATGCCAAGAAGCACAGTAGTTTTGCCTTGTGTGGCAAAAGAAGACACCTTGGAAAGAGCAGTGTGGTACAGAATCTGAGGACTTATTCCCTTGCTTGCATCCCCCTTGCTCCATATTTTTTTAATATTTGTACACTTTGCTAAAATTAAAAAAACAATTATTATGGTTCAGGATTTTATCAGGTGTGTGCTGGTACACATTTTTTTTCATCATGCATACTATCTATGGCTTTAGCCATGTTCAAGGACTAGCAATTGTTAATAGCTGAAAATGAGAGAAAAAGCAAAAGCAAGTTTGTGCCCTAAGGTCACAAACTAAAGAACTGTCTTGTATGTTGCATTCATATTCAGAAATGTATCAGCTCTCAAAGCTGGGCTCTTCCTTCTCATTAGATTTTTACAGGCATCCTGTATCACTTTTTAGCATACAGCACAATCTGCTGGCAGGACTATCAAACTATCCTACCTATACAGTTCCCTAGAATCCTAGGAAAGCTCATGGCATGCTCCTCAGAAAAAATCATGCACAACAAAAAAGTTTGAAGTATTTTTTAAATTAAAATCTAAGATGTATGTAGTATTTAATAATCTGCATTGCATGTGGCTTAGTGATCCCTTTTGGTTTTATCTTTAACAAAATTATGAAATCACATCTTAATCTTTCTTTAAGATTGCTCCGTGAAACAAATGCCACTGAGAAAAATACAACAATGCATCTGCAATTCAGTTACACAAAATATATTGTAGCAATCAAAAAATCATGCTATCTTCCTCCTAGGCATAAGATACTGAAACCAGTGCCCTGGTGCTCCTAACTTACCTTTAGCTCTGGTCTCAGAGTTACAGAACTACAGAAGCATCCCACTGACAACCTAGTGCCTCTGAAGCACCTGGTTTCCTGCCTTCCATTTTAATTCCAAAACAGTGGTGGGAGTCACTGCCTCCTACCAATGCTTCTCTAAACAAATGCCCAGATGCAGCTACACATCATGCAAAATATGACAAGGCACTTGGTTTTCATCATAAATCTGACATATTTTCATCATGGATTAGCAACAGCAATGAATGTGACAGGCCTTTGATGGCACTACCAGTGTACATCACTCAGCATAAAATTCAGCCTAAGAGACAGACTAGCTCTAAATAAACCAAAAACATCCCACCCTTGAGGGGTATTGCACAGCTGCCCACAAGTCTCACACACAGTACCTAAGAATGATCACCAGTTCAAGACTGAACAGAAAAACTAAAAACCATCACATTTTGAAGCAATTAGTGTCCTCAACCTTCACTTTCAAACTTCAAAAGGAACAAGAGGAGGTGCTTATGAACAGGTTACCACAATTAACAGAAAGATAAACTGCAGTACAACACAAGAGAATTTTAATCCATACCTGGGTCTGAATATCATCTCCTGTAACGATGTTCCCAACAGCTCGTAAGGCAGGAGATACAACTTTGTAGTCATTGTGCCTAAAATTGACAAAGAGAAATATAAGTATTAACCTTCTTAAAGCATCTCCAGCTTCACATTCTCAAGGAAGGAACATCTATCAGCCAGGGGAAAATTTCCCTAAGAAATCTAAATAAACACTTAATTTTAAATTAATGGTAAGCCTTTCTAGGGTTTCCAAATATTTAGACCTTTAGACGGCATTCAGCAGCATAAAAATAACATATTCAAAGAATAAAAGTACTTCTGAATACTTCCAAGTATCCTTGGGAAGAAAAAGTAATTAACTGTAAAACACATTTAATATAGCACACACTAAGGCTGAAAATGATACAGAAGAACAGGGACAGAAGTTGTGTGTTTAACCCATCAAATCCTGTTTGATCATCTTCTTCCCTCATCAAATGCATCCCCCCACCATCACTGTTAAATCAGGACTGGAATTGGGAAGGTGCAGTAAGGAATTTTTTCTCAAATGAAAACACTTCTTTACAAAAAGCTACTTAGAGCCTACATGTTTTATTCATGACTCCAGCATCACATTTGCTCTAATGTTAGAGGCCTTAACAGTCTTTTTATTTACATCACTGAACACCATTATTCCTTGTTCTTAGGCCACTGAATGGTCCATCATGTCCTGACTTTGGATCTGAAGCAATGGCTCTGAACAAGGACAGTCTCTGTGACCTCAACTCTCACAGCTACACTTTACTGACCAAAGTGCACATGTACTCTTCTACAGTAAGGGTTGAGGAAATCATTTATATTTCAAGTCCCTGGTACTGTCAATTCTAGTAAATTGTACTATTTCTTGTATTTCTGTGTTTGATATACTTAGGTAATTGTAATATGGACTTCAAAGACACAAGGAGAATTCCTATGTATATTATGGATTTTACAAAAATGTAGCTCTTAGGTGCAGGAAAAAATCTTTTAAGAAACAGCAAAATTAATACAAGAAAAGTTCCATTGATTTTGTTACTCATGACAAATAGAGAATACTGAATAGACAGGTAAAATTAAAATTCAAATCTTGTTCTTCGGAAATTACAGCATTTCAAGACCAATTTAATTAAACTCCTTATTGTTATAATCTTGATATCAGGAAAGAGAATGACGTTTGCTTGCAAGGGATTTCTTACATCAGCAGTTCCACAAGTCTTCTGCAGACTCCTGCATCAATCACAGCCTGGATTTTATCATTGGGGCCATCAGACAAATAGGACAAAGCCCAGCAGGCATCAGCTAATACATCTGTATCATTGACAAAGAGCAGCCAGGAAAGCACATTAAGACAAGGTGAAACCTGTAAGACATTAAGAGGAGATACATACAATTAAAAGGGGTAGAAGATCTATTATTATGTCAGCTAATTTTGTATGTCATTATTGGATTAGGCACTGGCATCTCCAGAGTCAATACTCAGAAAATTTCAGACCTAGCTAGCACTTCAGTGCAGGACTGTAGCTATACAAGCATGGAGAAGCATGTCTCTAAAGAAGCACCACAGCAACTCTTCAGCCTCTACAGAGCAAAAACTGCCAACAAAACTCAGACTTGTCCACTAAGATGTGCCATGTGCTGCTCTACAGCAGCCAAGATGTGCAGCTTTGCTCTGCTACAGGACAATCATCTCCAGTACACAAACAGTAACAAAAAGTTATGAGGCAGTTGTGTTAAAACAGTGGTTGTGAATATCTGTCCAAAGGACTAAACAAAAAACTTCATCTGTAAGAAGCTCATCAAACATTTCAGAATTTCTCTGAAGCACTCCTTCTGTTTAGTTTAAGTTTCACCACCTTAAACTAATAATTTGGCCATCACCACTTCACAAGACATTTTCTTGCAAGCATCTCTTACCTTGGCAAAATCAGGAGGAGGATTTTTCCCTCTGCAGAGGTTGGACAGAGCCCATACAGCATTTCGGGTCATAGTGAGACGATTCTGTTTTGAAAGCAATCTAAAACAAACCAACAAAACATTCCAACCCTTGCTTTTAAAAAAACAAAGCCAGGCAAACCTGTTAACTGTGTGAACCATTAAATCAAACACTTTTTAACATACACCAGAGCAAAATATGATATGTTTCTTCCTATAAATATTCATCCTAAAGAAAATCATCCTTGATGGCTACTAATACATATGCTAGATACAGGAATCTAGTATCCCAACAAGAACAGTAAACATTACACTAAATTTTACTCAAATGCTTAGATACTGACGTGGCAGATTAACAGTTAAAAAGGTGCAGGAATTGTGACAAAATTACTCTAAGGAAGAGGACATGCAGGTAGTTTTGAAGAGTACTCTCATAGACTGACATAAAAATGCATAAAAATTGCATTTTTATGTCAGTCTCAGATTACGAGTTTCAATTTGGCCTAGGAAAATGCAGAAAGGCAAGACCTAATTTTCCCACAAGTGTAACAATTCAGTTTCCTTTTTTCACAGCCATCTCCCACTATACCAGTCTCTTTATGACAGCACGGGAGAATTCCCCTGCTGCACAGTCTGCTAAGGACAGAGACTGAGTAATCGTAATTTGTACATGACAACACAAGATGGTGTCATTGTTTCAGCAATAACATGCTCCTTAAGCAGAGGACCATCAAGATAATTAGCAGGCTAGGGAAATGACACGCAATGGCACATCAGTGACCTGGATTTGTTCAGCCTTAGAAGGAGATGCTGCAAGAGAAGATACAACTGCTGCCAACAATACTTTAACAGGTGGATACAGAAAACAGGAATCCCTCTCAAAAGTGCATAGTGACAGTACAAGAAACACCATCACAAAGTAAAACACAGAACATTCTGACTAGGTATCAGAATACTCTGTTTCACCATGCCATGGTCAAATACTGCAACAGGTAGTTACGGAATCTACTTTTGATGTTCCAAATTTGACTGGATAAGTAGTTGAGCAATCTAATCTGATCTCACCTGCTATGAAGAAAGGCTTTGACTAGATGACCTCCAAAGGTACCTTTCAACTTAAATTATTCTATGACTCGAAAATAAGCCTAGACATCCACCCACGCTGTAGAATAAAATAGTTCCAGCTTAGCAGCTTCTAAAACATGTTTCAATTTTAGCTTCCTTAAAAAAGTAGTTCAGGACTCCCCTTTAAAAACTCTGATTAGTCCACAATAAAAGAAAACAGTATTATAATTCTTCAAGGCAAAACCCAAATTTCAGGTTTAACAGGCACTCAAGCAAAATTCTGCAAAACATACTAAAATACACTTACTGCAATAAAGGGGGCAAGATATTACAGTCCAAAACATAGTCTCTGCACATAGTGCTGTCTCCAGCAATGTTGCCAAGAGCCCATACTGCCTGCAATGAAAAACAGAATATTTACTTTTATTCTCAAAATTCCAGCAATTTAATATATGCATTATAGTTGGGAGATAATCTCTTCTCACAGTTAGGTCCTGGACACAGTACAAAAGGAAATGCATTCTGGTCACATATTACATGTATACATTCAAACCCATTATATGATTCAGGAATATTTATGGATATCTAAGAAGAACACGATAACAGCAAATATGTATGTCTCCAAAGACTGTGCAGGCATTCATACCCTTGCTCTGTCCATAATGTAAGAGATGAACTCATCTCCACAGGCTTAGGAACATTCTAATTCTACACTCTTTGTTCACAGTTAATTTAAAACCAGATGTTTGTAGCACAGGTCAAGCAAGTCTGTATCTACCCAAAAATATTTGTGTGGAACAGCCCATATTAGTATTTACTATGAAGCCATAAAAGCATGCATTGTTTTCACAGTCATAGATAAAAATGCGAATCTATGTTCAAGATAAATTAACATTCAGAATTGAAGAGTTTAGATGGGCCTGGATATATACTCTTTAAAATAAAACTATAGACAGAACCAGTGTTGCTGGTTAAATCATATGCATGGCAAAATGTAAGGGACTGGACATCAGTACTACTCCTAACTTCATTTTGAGAAGATCAAAAAAGCCAGAATTAAAGCAGCATGAAATCCATCTTCTGTAATATGATGAGAATAAAAGATTTAATTGGTTTTGATTTATACATTTGAGCCAAGTGGTGTTTTTTATATCACCATCCACTCATATAAGAACTGTAACTCTAAGAAAAGCAATTTTATGAATTCCATGCAAATTACAATATTTTGTCACACAAGAAAGCTTATGAAGTTCACATTTGCTATTTACTTCAAGTTAGCAGAAGACTAAGTGTCATATCAAATATATACATGTATCTGCTTATTTGGTTGGCTTATTTGGCTTTTGGCTTTACAGACACATATCTACACAACCACTGGAACTACCTCCAGTTCTACATACAGAGGACAAAAGCAATCCTATTTTGTTATAGATAGCAGCTAAATGCTCTCCCCAAATTTCCCTTCAGTTGAAGGCTATGTATTTAGCTGCAGTAAAATGTGTTATAGTGCATAGCTATTCCTCCAATCAAACAAAGTAAGTTCCTCACACAAAATAAACGTGTTCTTTCCTCTCTCTTCACCTGTCTGAAATAAAATGTTCCTCTAAAAAAGCTGACAGAATTGCCAAATTTTTCACCAAAAGGAAATTTTTGGATAACCTGAAATAAACATATTTATTCATTTTCAATGTGGTGTCAGTTAATTTAGGTTTCTTCCATAACATGTTTTTTAAATGGTAGCAAAAAGATGCTACTTTACAAAACAAAACTCCAACCACTCTAGAGGCCCAAATCCACTAGCAAACCCTGCAAAATGAATACAGCTAAAACCAGAAGTGTATAAAGAATGTAGATACAGGTGCCAGCTTGCTAGATACAAAATAAAGAAACTCCTCCTCTGTACCAGTACTACCAAAACCAGCATAGGTTCAGAGCCATTAAACTGCAAGTTGTGAAGAGAGTAGGTGACTGTTCTAGAGAAGGATTAGTTTGTTTTGTTTTCTGCTGTTTTCCAGGCTTCTGCTGTCAGCCACAGTCAGAGGCAGGGCATGAGACTACTGATCTGTGCTATGAAACAGCACAGTCATTATTACCACACAATGTTTTCCCAAAACTGATCTTCATCGTAATTTTTCATTCTAATTCTTATTCTTTTTACAACTGCTGTGACAACAGTCTACCTAAAAAGTGTAACTTCAGGTCTGGCAGCTTCTTGGGCTCAAGGCATAGAAGTCAGCTACCAGAAAGATTTAGCTTAAGAAACAGAACATAAGCCACCTCCTGCAAAATGTTGCTCATGTTAGAACTTTAAGGAGCCGCGCCCGTTGTTCACCTCAATATTTGCACTGCTTTAGGAAAGAGAAGTCTGAGGAATGAACCAAAGATTTCAGACAGCTCTAAATAAATTTGTGAATCTTCTGAAAACACTTGGTGGGGGGGGAAGTTAGAATTTGGAATAAGTCTCTTTCACTGAAGATGTGAGTAATTTTGTATGCAGACACAGTCCCGTTGCCTGGACACTCTTACATAGGTATAAAAAACAAGGAAGCCCTATTTCATTTGTCCGTGGTCTTTGCTGCTGCCATTATAGCAGTATCTATATTTTTAAGGTTGACAAGAGTGATAATCACTTAATCCAAGAATCCATTCTGACCCTGAATGACTGACTGGTTTTACAGCAGCAAATCTCACATCAAAATGTGTGACCAGAGAAGTCAAATAGCACCTCTGCTTTCCCATTCTTCATTTTTTTATGGCAAAGGAAAGTCTGGCTGAGTATTATGTTATCACAGAATCCGGTAAAAGAAGATGTGGCAAGAAATCCTTGTAATGCTGATGACTGATAGGACATAAGATGCCAATTAACAGAAATACCTTTAGAAAAATATGCAAAGTTTCACTCAGTAAGGAAGATGCCTTTCCTTAGGGAATTACTTCAGCTCTTCAGATAAGTAAGGAACGCATGTCAAGCTCATTTAAACTCCTCTCATCAAACACTGCCATAAATGCAAAGCTCTGTCATGGTTTCCACAAACACAAGTACAATGACAAGTCTCTTCAGGGTTTGTTTGTCTGAATAATGTTCAATGATTTCCATTTCTTCTTTTGTGAGCTCCTCAAGATGCAAATGCTTGCCACAACGTTTTGGCTTTGGCTACTCAAATGTTTTCATGTTCATTCCTGGATAGTTGCAGAAGTAAAAGCACATTTAATTCTATTAAATTTTACAGCTTATTCAATCAAAAAAAATTGACTAAAAAAAAAAATCCATTTCAGTACCTTCTACTATCCAAATCCCAACTTAAAGTTGGCATTAAGATTTGTAGCATGATTTTTTAATGTCTCAGGTAGAAAGCTGTGTGAAAACTGGAAGTGCAAATGTTGCCTTGTTAATTGACAGCACCTATTTTTTCACACTTGTATAAACTTCCATTTATTGCTAAGTGGAGTAGGGTTTGTTAAAAGTCTTCAATTTATTTTACTCATCACTGAACTCCAGTGGTTTTTTTCCTGCAGTGCTGGACAACTTCAGTAGTCAGTAAGATTAAAGTGCAAGTCTTTCAGAGTACTGTTGAACCATACGGTGTCTTCTTTGAATAATCCACGTGCTTTTTGACAACTCTCCATTTTCACCTGGATTCTGAAGATTCTCAGCCATTATTTCCTTGGATATCTGAACTAAGTACTTTAGCCAATCACCAAGAGTGTGCAGAGTTTGTCTCTCAGTGGAAAAGAAATATTACAAAGAATCAACACTTTCTCAGCATTTGGATGCTGACTTGGGAAAAGGATCCAATACTGAGATGAAGATGGTGAAGATGAGCTTACATGCAAGTGTGATTGGCTAAGTGGATACAAGGAAGGACACCAGAAGGACATGTTCCTAGGAGATAGATGACTGCTACTATGTCCTAACACAGAGAAAACATCTTTCTTTCAGTGGCTGGGGTGGTTATAGCCCCTTCTTCTCACGTCTCATCTGACATAGAAAAAGTAGCTCATCCTCACACCTTGACTGCTTGTCCTGATTTTGATTACCAAGAGCTTGTTGGCAGGACTACTGATGTAAAAGCCAACCAGAACCTGGACAGCAGACTCACAGGTCAGCTCTGCTAAGCAAGTGATGGCTACCAAAAGGAATAGCAATAAAACAAGAAATGGAAAAATACTGAGGGAAAAACACACTGGTTGCCTCACCTGAAAATGCAAACTTCCCCAAGGGGAACAGAGCAGCTGGGGATGCTCATGGAACTGGCTGTCCAGCAGAGCACAATGACACACATCTGTCACTGTGAGACAATCCTCCTCCATAGGCAGCACAATGCCTTGCATGGGTTTTGAAGGAAATTCAGTGTTCATTAAGGAAACCCTAAGCTGACATCTAGGTTTCAAGTATTGCAGCAGGGGAAGTAGGAAACAACTGCAGCTAAGACGCTGCTGAAGCCACATCAGCCTTAAGCACGTCTAAAGGGTTTTGATGAAGTCTTTCAATATAAATAATTTCAGGCAGGCAAATCAAAATTTCTAGATGTCTTTTGGAAGAAAAAAGCCATGGCAAGTGAAAAAGGGCTAGGACATATGCCACTGACTAAACCTAAAAATCAGTACAAAATCAGAAATGGGAAGAGGCAGGGAGATGTAGCCAAAGTGTTTTTCATAAATAATGCAGACATAGATTCTGTGATAAATTCAATTTCTCTCATGGGAAAAATGTATGCTAAATGGCTTGACCACTGACTGCAGAGAAAGACTGACACACAATGCAAATAATGAAAAAGAATGGTAGGCTGAGGCCTGAATAGCTTAATGGAAAACAGATATTGTAAAAGGACGTAAGGTATAATTTCATTAACATACATGTTGCTTATTAAACACAGCTATAAATATTCTCTCACAGACTTCTATAAACAGCTGATTTAGAATCTTCACTAGACTCATAAACTAGCATATGCAAAGGAAAAAAGTGTAAAATTAAAACTGGTTTATAAATATGAAAAGTACATGTTTGGAGCACTGTGATGAGAAGATAAGGTACACTGATATCTGTTCCTGAGCCACTGCTAAGGGAAGTTAGAAATAAAAGACAAAGTAAACATGTAAATCTTTAAAACTGACTTACTGTAAAACAAAAACAGTGGATAATGACTAGCCAATAAGTAAGCTATTATACATATTTTTTTATGTTATGCTACATATTCAAAATAATGTTATCACTTAACATTTCCTTCTACAGAATTGCTATCCCAATTAGAACAAAAAATGACATCCTAAACATAGCCTTCAATAATACTCCTTTCTCTCCATCTTTTACTGTATTATCACAGGATTAGTTTCTGGCCCCTCTGCCCTGAACATGTCATTACATTTTCTGTATTTTCCTGTATTTTTGTAATTTGTTGCAAATGCAGTTGCTTGTGAATAACAATCTACACAGTACTACTGTGAGACATAATTAGGGTGATCATTTTAAGAGAAAATTTTAGCCAAGTATCACCTAGTTTCAGAAATCCAAAAACTGAGAACTCCAGCACCAGACCTGTTCAAAACACAGGCCTAACTATAAAAATCACTGCTGAGTTGTCCTCAACTACAAAATGAAAAAGAAATATTTTACCTTGAGCATTTAAAAACCCCAGAACAAGTATCCACTTACTGAAAAGTGAGAGAAGGAAATCCTCCCACATCAGACACTAAGCAGTAGAAACATTTTTCTCACAAACCTACAATCGGCTTAATTGTAAGAATTTCTTCCCTATTCTCCTCCATGCACTATAATTTGTTCCAACTTTAACAAACAGGGTCACAGTGTGACAAATAAAAGCCTCCTTTACTACCCACTCATCTGTTACCAGGGCAACAATCTGTGCATATTCTGAATGAGATAAGAGTCATCTGGAAAAATACTATGCAATTGTGTACTGCTGCTATCCTGTAATACACAAGTACAAAAGCTAATCTCTCAGTGCTTATATGCTTCTAAATTTTGTTTCAGATGATACTATGGTGAAGTGCTTGGGGCTTTTTAAAGCTGTTGTGGAAAAAAGCAGAATTCCTCTTATGTTGGCCTGCATTAAACCCCATGTCAGCTGTGAGCAGGGCTGCAATCTCCAGAGCTACAGTACAGAAACCCACTATGAAACAGTGTAAGTAACACTTTGCCTTTGTGGTACATTTTCCTTCTTCAGCACAGCTTACTACACAGCAATTTGTAACTGGTACTTTGAGATTACCAGCAAGAGAGAGATCATGAATTTAGCAGCTCATGAACTGCATGGAAGAATATTTTCCAGTAAGGAAAGGCAAGCCACTCTCCCTGCCTGCAATCTGAATTTTAATATGTCAGCAGTTTATTAGGAGGAAGGCGGAGGAGGAAGGAGCCAGATAAACTACTTAAGTGTGGCCCCTAAGCTCTTCCATTAATTCATCCATCTTAAGACTGAAGGCTGCACAACTTAATCTTAACAGGTTTGCTCTTCCCACCTGCTCTCTGAACACCAGCTAGGATGGTAACAACCTAATAAAGAAAACAAGTTAGCTCTTGCACAGGAGATCAATCATTAGGAGAAAAACAGGTAAGAGTAGCCTTTACTATATACAGAGCACCAATCATTCTGCAGAAGAGCACTCTTCAAGTCATGGCTGAATTTGGAACACAATGCTACCAAGTTCAACTCCCA
>VWYI01011948.1:0-20472 GCA_013399455.1 Anthoscopus minutus
GAGAATCTAACTCTTGCTCCACTCACAACACAGGATGAAACCCACATGCTAAACAGTGATAGTAGGATCTGTGTTAGTGTATTTCTACTTTCACAGCCTAGTCTTTTTATTCACATACCAAACAAAAACCTATATGGACACTAACAATTATCTTTTCTTACTTAAAGTACTTTAACATACCTTTTACCTTCCAATAGTAGCACACATCTTATGCTATTATTGGGAACAAATGCAATCTTTCATGTATCAAAAAGCAAGTTGTGAGCTAAATGACTTGATGAAGATAAAATTCAGTTTAGAGAGATGCATTCTTAATGTCATACATAGTGGACTTAGAGGAACAAAATACTGTTACAGGAAATTTTTCAGTGGTGTAGATGGATTGTGTCAGAAAATGTTAGGGTATGCTGGCAGATGGTTGTGTTGAGTGGTAAGGGTGTAGGAACTTCAGGAAAAGAAGGTCAGAAAGCCTGAGACTCCTAAGTTAAATGCTTTGAAGAACAATGTTTCTTTTGGGGCTCCCATGTTGTATACTCATTGGTGTTAGTGCTTTAAGCTGAGATGCTTGGAGGGAGACTGAAAATTTGCTTATGTTCCTTTACCACTAAGCTTATAAACCAGTAACCTTGCTGTTTTGGATACTTGCATTTCTAGTTGGGAATCTTAATAATAGGGAATTAAAGTAAAGACATGCCTCACTGAAGAATGAAGGAGTCAGACAGTAAAATTCAGTGACTTTTATTGGCTTGGGATCAGAAACAGCACATGCTGAAAAAATTTGAAAGGGATCCAGTTTGAAAGAGGGCAGCCACTCTGTTAACCATGATGCAATCAATTTGCAAAAGAGCGAAGTATTCATCCCTCACCATGATCTCAAGATAACCTTGTGATAGCTGCAGCTCAGAATGTATATGCATACATGTATATCTATAGTATATAAACACACATACATACATATGTATATCTACATCTATATGTACACTTGAAGCTTTTTGTACATGCCCAGGAGAACTAAAGGATCTCTGCCATCCATGAGAATCTACCAAGACCTGCAAGACAAAAATGACACTGTTATACTTCTCAGTGGAGATAGATTGCTGCTAGAACAAAGGTTTTTTATGGTGCTTCCTGCAGTATCAGTAAACTGTGTGTGCACCTCCTTCCCCTGTATTCACTCATCATTGGATTTTGGTGATTCCTGTCTGTGGTGTGAATCTCCTCTTAAAGTGCTTCACCAAGTCTCATTTCCTCACCATTACCTTCCTGATTTGAAGTGAGGTAAGAGGAAAACAAGCAAGTATCTTTCAGTATCATGTGTTAGGATACTAAGGCAAACTTGATTTTCATTAAATGTTAAGCTATTGAATATTTTGATTCCGTAAAGCCCAAACTATTATTTTATCATTTTAGGTTATTTTATGGAAGTATCACACATCATGGGTCTATTTATTTGATGGATTAAGTGTTTATGTTAAGAGAAAATAGATGTAAGGAGAAATAAAACTTTCTGTAATCACTTAGCACCTTTCCTTTTTACATGAAAGAAAGTTGAGAAATGATCTTAATAAAAACAATAATATCTGTGAACATAGTCATAAATTATGCCACAAAACCCAGACATATTTAAGCTGAAAATTACTTCTGAAGTAATATAAAAGTAATTTTATACTCAGATCTAAATCAAATTAAATTTTCAAAATGCTAAAGAGAACAGCAGCTGTTGGTTTTCATATTTATTGAAAAAGAGTTCTGTTGTTGTAACACAATCCTCTTGGGCTGACTTTTAAAAATTCTGTTTGCTTTGTTAGTGTTTCATTAAAAACTCTTATAATGAAATAATTTTCCATAACAACCTGGGATCATAATAGCTTTCAATGACGAAAGTGTCCAGATTGTCATAAATAATCTGCACATATCAAATGTCAAAGCAACACTTAACAGAACTACAATAATGCAAAAGGAAGCGAAACTAAAACACAGCAAAAGAGGTTTCTTTCTCTTTTGCTAATCAATACAATGAATTTCCTTGAGTCCATTTTAAAAATACGGTAAACTATACTGGAATTGAATCTAGCAGTATTTGTGTTCAATACTTTATAATGTCCTTGTAATTTGTTCAAATTTATTTCTGTGGTTAGGGAAAGCTTTGTTTCTGAGTTCTGTGAGAGAAAAGATGCAGATACATAACTGTGCAAATATGTTTTATAATCACATTTAAATAGGCTGAATGGATGTGAATTTCCTGCTTTGGTGCCATCATCATATATAAGGTTTATCAAATAACCCAAGCAACATAGGGTCAGTAACATAGCTTTTGCAGCATTTATAGTAAATAATATCTTTTAAGAAGATTTAAAAACAGACTGCAGTCTGTCTGGAAGGTGAATGAGCACAATCTCTGAGGTGACTCACCTGCAGCTTGGAAGATCTATTTGCAGAAACTGCATTCAAAGTATTCTTACTTGTGACAGGGTGAGGAAATGTCATCGACCAGGTGTCTGCTTACCAGAGGGTTCACATCTTGACAGGTTGAGCTGTTCATTCAATCAGGAGATTATTGGAGGCCAGGTCAGATCTGAAAGCACTGGTCTTTTGTTCTCAATATTGACACTGCTTAAAAAAGGCACTTACTGCAGTGAGTAAGAGGTGCCAGGAGCACCAGGACTGAGTCCCACTCACCAAAGCTCTCCAATTGGGATACAGCTGGTGGCTGGATAATTTTGACAAGACTGATATTGCAGGATTATTTATTTTCCCAGGTACAGATAAGCAAAATTTCTTATGTGCCCTACAACAGAACCAGACAGGCTAAGGAGAGCAGGGAAAGTTCTGTGTGAGTAAGTTTGCTTGTAATCAAGATCACTGAAATGGCTTAGGTTGCCTTATGAGCATGCCACGTGCACAGTCAGGTCCAGCAAAATAAAAGAATAGTCAGGAAGATGTGGCATGTTCCTGAGGAGCAGAGAGCAGTAAAACCAAATAATAAATTGTTCGGCTCCTTCTTCCCCACACAATTTCAAAGAAGTTTTCTTACATTATATAAAAGTATAAAAACTTGTGCAGATAATTGCAAATATACTTGCTGCTATTATCTATAAAAAATACATTAGCATAGCTTGCCAGCATAGTGAATGTTTCCACCTAGAAAATTAAGTGTCAGCACCTAAGGTAAAGCTACTTCAAAAGTCACAGACTTCATAAGAAGACAGAGCTTGGCAGATGTGAGTCCTCTTCATGTCTCCCAGTGTCCAGATCCACATTTTGTATTCTGATTCATCCCATAATCTCATAAACATAACAGGGTCTTCTGAGAGTGGGTAATGGTGCTAATGATGACCAAAGCAGCACATTTTGAACATCAAGGGCCTTATCTAATCTATGTAGAAGTACGAGGGGAAAAAAGAAAAGTTCCAACATAGCCTGAAATTCCACCAAAAAGCTTATGTTCGTTGTGGATTGGCAGTTTTGGTTGCTTTGTGCAATGTGGTAGATGAAATCACATACAATCTCTCATCTGATTTTCTTTCTCTCTCTTGTATTATTTAAAAAGAGGAATCCTCTGAGCTCCAGGCAGTAGGGTTAAAAGTTAAAAGCCTTATTGAAGCTTGTATCATTATGTATGTGATAACATAATTAGTACAGTTGTGAAAATTCCTTCACAACTGAAAGGGGAAGAAAGACTACAAAATTACAGACACCACATGTGGGCTTTTTTGTCAGCAAATCCTAGGAGTTGATTTTCTGTTCCTGTCAAGCAGTATAACATGCTGCATATTTAATCTAGCTGAAAACATGGGGACGAGTAACTGCCAAACAGCTTCAAAAATATTTAGCAACTATGCCATGGGGAAAAATTAATAAAGGCAAGACAAATAAAGTCAGGCTATCCAAAAGTTGTGAAATTCCCAGAGAAATGGAAGAAATACCCAAAGATATTCTGTTTGGAATTAATCTGGATACTGATCCAAACAGCTCATATTTGTCAACTCTTTAATGGCTATATTTTGCCTCCTAAAAGAGATATTTTCTCTATTTTAAGTAATTGAAAAAGCACAATAAATCCTGAAGAAGGTAGTTGGTGTTAGGGAGTGAATTTTTATGAAAAATGAAGAGGAGCACTGAAAAGGTGTACTGATCAAGTTCATTATTCTGAAACTTGTACAGTTGTTCAGTCCTGTGCCAAGTGGTATGAATTCTGCAGAATTACTATGGTCACACAGTATGCATCAGTTATGAAAGCCAGCATTCCTGTTCTGTGTCCTCCCCTAAAATCTTGTCTATTTGGCCAGGAATATATTTTCTGTGCTTATCTTAGTTTTCTTTGTGATCTCGCTTAGCCAACAACTTCATTATATTTTCCATTATTTCTAAATTCTTCAGAAACAGGATGTAAAATGCTCTCTGAGGATTTTGTAACTACAAGGTTTTAAAGGAATGTAGCCCCTTCTTGTTTGGTCCTACATGCACACAGTGCTGCTATGCAGCCTGCAGCTCTCGGGAGAAGGCAGTGCTGGAGGAGGACCACAGCACTGCCTTCACACGAGGCTGGGAAAGGGTAGTAGCCCTGCGTTTTGAGAGCTGCCTTATAGCTACCAGTGCAGGCACTGAGCCTTGAAGACCCAAATATGGTGCATTTGTATACTTGGACAGTGTGTGAATCTATATTTTTATTCATATAATGCTGCCAGAACCACAATTATGTCCAATTCCAAAATAACATGATAAAGTTTTTACTTCATTTGAAATGAATGGAATATATGAACACAGGGATAGGAAAGTGCAGAGCTCTCCTCAGTCACTGCAGCCAATTGCACTCAGGAGTTTTTAAACAGGTGTTCTGGTTTTGAGACAAATTAGGAGGTCCTGTCACCCCAGGAAAACAGAGTCATCAAATCAAGAACTATTACACTCCCAGTCTTGTTTCAAAGTGAAAACCTTTCATGTCCTTACCTTAATATCATTCCAGAGCAGGCGACTTTTTAACAAAACACCCATACTACATAAAAAATAGGTAGTCACTAAAAATATTATCCCTTTATTTTTCCCAAAAAAACCTTTAAAAATCTGTCACATCACAGGATATGTGATGTAGGTGTGGTATGTCTTCTTTTGGGAAAAGGGAATGAACTAAATAACCTTTTATTCTCTAAACTCCCTTTTTCTCTCTTCAAAAGTGTGATCTAAAGCCACTGTGGCACCAAAGGTGTCACAGTCCTTGGCAATGACATGACATATGCTTTGCAAAATGCTGCATGTCTCCTGTTTCCAGATAGTCAAAACCAGAAGGAAGTTAATGGTTTTATCCCACTGTGGTCTCTGTCCCTTCAAAACCAGCTTTACTTTGTCTTTTTCTTCACTCCTGAATAGGCAGTTGGTAATCACTGGGCATTCTCTACAACACCTTCACTAAGGAGGTCTCCTCAAAATGATTGCAAGTTCGTGAGTACAAAATGGAACTTGCATATCAATATATCAATAGCATTTGAAGTGATAGTTTCAACAGTATGGACTATTTTCTTTTCTTTAAGCTACTTTTATACTATTTCATACCCCTATGGGCATGCTAAGTAGCACTGCTGATCCCAACCAGTTTCACACCTAAAGAACAAGTTCTCTCTATGAAATGTCAGTCAGATACCTCACTGTAGCCAGAGGCACTTGTGTTTATCAGCTGGAAGACTGGTTCAATAGATACCAAGAGACAAAGCTCTGCACAACTTCAGCACTTCACTCAGTAATGAACAACTACAGTTAATACTTTGGGTTTTGGAAATCAGGTAATCTGTAGACGTGGAATTTAAGGTGTTGTCAGGCAGTAAAATGTGTGCAGCTTCTTTTTCTTTTTTTTTTATCTGCATTAATAAATTATTTTGAAATGTAGAAGGGGACTATTAAGTAGCAAATGGATGTATTACTTTTACATATTTATATTCCCAGAGGACAGGTATTTTCCAAGCACAGTGCTGAACTTTCCCAGGGCAAGTCAGTATAGAATGAAAACAAGCTGGAGATAGGTTGGTACAAAGACATGAGGTACTTAAAATTAATCAAGAACCTGGGCAGGAACCATATACCAGAGCAGCCAAGAGAATGGAAATATATATTCAGTGAATAGAGCTTAGCTAAACAATGGTTATAATTATCTGATATCCTCTTCCTCATCAAGCTGACACAAGTCTATCTTTATCACTGGACAAAAAAAAAAGCTTTAAAATACAAATTGAATCTAATTTTCAAAAGAGATTTAAATGTTGAACTACTGTATTGCCATTGAAATCTGCCATTCATCTGTCCAGAAAATAAAACGTGAAGGCCATTTATCCTTGCTGAGTGGATTCTCTAATAAATTATTTTCATGATTATTTGAGCACCAGAAAGTGCAGCTACATTTAAATAACAGTATTCTAACTAGAGAGCTTCATTCTGAAAATCAGCACCCTTAATGAGACACCACAAAGTCTTTAGCCAGTTGGTTACCTAAAATGTAATGTGACAGACTTTTAGGTGATATTATTCTATTTGGATTTATTCTTAAGACACATATTTCACTTAAACTCTGTGAGTTTTACATAAATATGGCCTTCCCTCTATAGAAAAGAGCAAGCCAATGTGTACTAAATAAATAAATAAATAAATAAATATCTGCAAGGTCTAAACTTCAATTAACCTAACTGACAAATTTTGATTGATATTGAATCTAATTCTTGGGATAAAAAAAATCAACAACACAAAACCCAAACAAACTAAGAAGTACATGGAATTTATTTTATGAGATGTTTTATGTCTCAGGACAATTCTTACCACAGATAAAACAATATGGCTTAGTAACATTCAAGCCAGTGATGAAAGATTTGAAACAGTATCCATTTTCACTGAAAATTTTAATGTTATTTGAAAATGCCATATTTCTGCTAATATAATTGTCCTTGTCACCTGTGCCATAAAACATTCCTAGGACATCAAATTAAGTCATTTAAAGACATTAAAATCTAATACAATATTTATTTTAAGAGACTCGATCCCATCAGAAGATCTTGCCATAGGTATTAACAATGAAAAAAGACCTGGGAGATTGTCTATTCCATCTTCCCACTAATCCTTGCTGAAATAAATTGTTCCCAAGGAGATGGAGATTCTGCTGGAGCTGGTATTAGTGGAAAAGTAAATACAGAGTTTTGAAGCCAGAATGATATTCAGAAAGTTGGAGCAGAATGTAGCTCTGTAGGTTTTTCTGATCCTGTTTTAACTTAGGGAAGCGATGATGTTTTCACTGCTTCCCTAAGGAAACCTCTTTGCAGTTTAACAGACCGGAATGCAAAGGTTACTTTTACTCCTGAAGTTTACTTCATTTTTATTTTCTCAGTTTCTTCCTGTTTCTCCACTCATTTGCTATGGGATGATACAATGCATGCTACAGACTTGTATAGATAACAGCAAGCTCTGTCTGCTACCACTAATATCCAAAGACTAAACATGACAGCTAAAATTGCCCTGTAATCTTATTTTATGTAACAGATTCAGTCCAGCTTTTATGGAATATCTCACACCACACCTTTCATTTTTCCAGCACACTTCACTATAGCTCTGCATCATAATGCAAATGTTCATGTGTTTATGTGCACTGCTGTTTAATGTCTCCTCATGAACAGGTTCAGTTCATTTTCACCAGGCTACTCAATTATTGACATGCCAAATGGGGAATTCCCAAATAGCCTTCATCTTTTTTTATTTTTCCCCCAAACATGCTATCTCTCATAGGCACAATTTTAATATATCTATGGAAATGTTGCATAGTTTCTTGATTTAATTTTGGCATTTCAGCCAGGGAGTAGGACTGTTGTTCATTTTTTGAGTAGGACAAGGAAGTGTAGCAGCATCTGTGCTGTGCTTCTCAAACAGAGCACCTTCAAGCATATTACACACAAGAAACACAACTGTGAAAATGAGCACTGCAGACTCGAGGTAGTTGAAAGGTGGGCTAAGAGGTCGGCTTTAGGAGAAAGCTGAACTTGCAAGAAGAGTCATGGCAACATGATGCATGTTTCCCAACTCTTTTCCATGAATGCTATAGTGCAAAAAGAACACTACTCTCAAGAAAAGAGCTGCAGCAGGACAGTTATGGGGACTGGAGTTCTCCAGAATCTATAGCACTGTTTTACTCCAATTAATGATTCTTTATTCATCTATAAGCAGGCAGTGTTCAGATTTCAACATAAAAAAAAGCATTGCCAGGCAGGTAAACATAGGTGGTTTCTTTTAGGTTCATCTTTTGTTGAGTGAAATATGATGGACAGTCAAGTGACAGTAAATCTGGCTATTCTAACTGAATATTTTTTTCCATGAAGGACCAGAGCAGTCTTGTCTGATCTCTGGCTTTTGGGAAGGCACTCCAGACTATGGTTCTGCTCTAGAGGTATCTTCCCTGGCACAAAATGTGAATATACACATTTTCAGTACTATATATTCTTATGCATAAAAATATATATTAATATTGTTCTTACAAACTTTACAAAGCAAAATGGAGAATGGGGGACATTACTTGGAAAATAATTATTTAGGATAATAGGGCATTCAGGTTTTCTTTACTAATATGTGATTAAACTGTGGTAGATTATTTTTCATCTATCCTTTTGAGACTTCTGATTTGGACATGCCAGTATCTATTTTTCTTTTATTTTACCATCAAACATTGTTTTCAGGATAATGCTCACACAGTCTTTTGTAACTCAAGATGTTTGCATGTGCTCCTCCTGCAAGGTTGGCTTTTAAGTGCTGTAACACATCTAATGACCATCTGTCAACTGATTTTTGCCCTTGAAATTGGAAGTGATGTCTTTATTCATGTATGGACATTAAAGTTAAATGAGGTATGTAGGGGAGAGATTTGTAAAAAGTCATGTTTTTCAGCACACTTATGATCTGCCCCGGTTTTCTTAGCTGAAGCTTTACAAAAAATCTCCTAGCACAAAGGGACCTGTGGTATTTTTTGGTAGGTCTCCTGGTTACACTGGGGGAGGACACACATCATAGGGTAGATACATGCTGTAGGATAGACACAGCCATGTGGAGTCATCAGATTGAATGAAATTACTCTTTCTCAAGTGCTGAGCTCCAGTCCTAACCAAGGTAATATCTATAATTCCTAATTGCCTGAATACAGAATCAGGGAATATTTAATAGCAAGGCAACAAATTTGAATTTGCAATATAATACTATTAAGCAGACCTGTTTTGTCCAAGGCTGTTTGCAAGAGATTCCCAGCAGATGTGCATTCTGCACTACTGTTCTAGGTAAAAATATACTTTTAAATGCAGATGAGGTCATGACAGCAAAATGAATGGGATTTTCTTTGATACAGACAACCCTGTGACCCATATCTGACACAATTTAGCAGTTAATCAGGAAATTCTATTTATGTCAAGCAAACCAAATCCATTTAATAGCCAGACTCCCTTAGATAGAGCATGCTGTGGGAAACATCAGACAAAAACTAAGAATTTTTTTTTTTTAGTAAGGAGGGATGGTGTCAGAACCTAAAGTCAGCAGCACTTTGAAATCAATAACAATAAATTCTGTAACTATCTGGAAGTGACACTAGATGGAAGTGACATCTTGACATAGTCAAGATGTGAAATTTTGGAGATGAGAGTTCACTGAAGTTATAACAGCTGCCTTTAAATGTATTTCTCTGTGAGATTCATCAAATCAGAATTGCATAAAAAAGACAAGATATAATGAAATATTGATGGATAAACTGAAATGTGAGGGATTATGGAATAAAATAAATCTGACCTTTGTGATGTTGCATGAGTGAAGATTAAAATAGATAATGTCTGAAAAGAGTAGACCAAGAGTGATTACAGCAGAAGTCACAATTGAAATATATATAGGATTTTTTAGAATCTACAATTCATGTAAGAATTCATTATATGAAGTGTGGGAACATGTAAAGTGATCATTTGAGAAAGACACAACTGATACTTATTGATGGAGAGAAGAGAAGGAAAACAACACTATTGTTTTCAAGGAAGAATTTATTTTCCTCAAAACAATGTTTATTAAAATAAAATATTTCTTTATTTTTAAGTTTTGCTGTTAAGATAGAGTTTCAATCCATAAATACACAACAGTGATTCATGGTATTGAATTAATGCTGGTTCTCAGAAATTAGATTACTTCATCTGTGATACACAATTGTATCCCTTCCAAAAGAAGTTAGAAGCAGAGCATATCTGAATTCTGTGGTTAGTTCATATCTTGCAGTGAGAATCATATCATTAAGAAACCTGTCTTACAAGGAAATAAGGACACGCAGTAGCCAACCTGCCATTTCTTTAACATATTCCAGTCAAAGTAAAAAGTTACTCAACAAAAACATTTCCATTGCAGATTTGCTTGGCTTTTTAAATGCAAATTCCCATTTTCCTAAGAAACAGAGCATTCTTCATGAAAAAAAGGCACCTGGTTAAACATACAAAATCTTTTTGAAGCTGTCATTGTAAAACTGAGTACAAACCTGGTCTGCTGTTACCCATACTTCACATTGGAATGTAAGAATCAATATTTCTAGTTCCTATTTTTGCTTTTTCTCATCTGTTCTCTTAGTCACTTGAGGTAAGTTACCAACCCTCTCCAGTTCTCCTTTGCAAAAATTAAAGAAATTGATTAAATAAATATTCTGAAAAGCTATGCTGAGACTAACCTGTGTAAAATGCTCTGAGATTCCAAAATGACAGCTTCTTTCTAAATGAAAGTATGGATAAAGCACTATGTTTAAAGAAGATGTTCTTGTTACACTGATGATCTTGTTCCCCAAAGATTTTGCTCTCTTCAGTCTCAAAAGACAGCGGTCAACCCAAGATACCCTTATGGAACTTACTGGGAAAAAGATTAATTTCTCCAGTCACTATCTTTTGTTAATCACCAATATTTATAATTTTGTTCCCACCACCAGCCATAACACTGAATACATTCTGTGAAAGAAGCAGGACAACATTGTAAAAGCTCATATTGAAAAGTCTGCATGCAGAATTCTGTTGGAGCCTACTCTATCTTCTGTATACTAAATGTGAGTAACTTCATGGCAGAGGTATTATAAACAACATTTTATCATTTTACTGGTCTTTGACATATACAAACATAGAAAAAGTTTTTTAGAACTTTGCACTTCTTGCAAAATTGAAATTCTGGTAAACAAATTTCCAATATATTTACTAGTGTTACCTCCCTAGGAATGAACATCGTGTGGAATTTGGCATGGGGTTTTATTTATGTATTTATGTATTTATGTATTTATGTATTTATGTATTTATGTATATATATTTTGAATTTCCAGATTCAAAAATCTTGGCTCAAAACTAAATTAACACAAGGCAAAAAACCCCCAAAAACTTTAAAAATCCCCAAAACAAACAAAAAACCCCAAACCTAAACCAAACAAACAAAACAACAAAAAACCCCACAAAAAACCCCACAACACAGAAACAAAAAACCCCAACCCAAGCGAGCAAAAACAAACCAACAAACATCCCCCAAAATATCAACAACAACAACATCAAACATGTGGAGAGAACACAAAACACTTGAGAAAATATCTCATTTGGACTGAATTGATACTCTGGAAGTAGAATCTCTTGGAACAGGCATAGAGGGAGAAAGGAAGGAGAGGTTGAGTTAAAATGCTGTTATGTTGAAGAAGGATTACAAAGCAGAAGATATAGGAGAAAAAAAAAGTTGTTTTAAACATTACAAATAGAAAGCATTTGTTGAGATATAAGGGTATTGGTAAAAGGTTAAAGAGAATTGATAGTTGTCACTCTTTAATCAAAAGGCTTTTATTCCCTTTGCTTTATTTTGTTTCTTATAATGCCTTTTTACTGTGTTAATACAGAGTTATCAGATGTGGTGATAGGGTAACCCATTTAAAATCCTGATTTTATGATCTATCATTGTACCTTTTGTTGGTATATCTTGTCAACTCTGGCCAAGCACCTAATAGTCTTTTCAAAAATCAAACTTCTGGGATATTTTGAAAAGTCCACATGCAGAATATGAAGGAAAGTTAAGTTAGCAATTCCTCTGCAAGACAGGAATCTTAACAGCCTGTGGGCTATATTGTACTGATAAAATTTCACTGAGCTATTCCATTGGCAATCCTCCACTTTCTAAAAGAAATCTTATGTCTACATCTTTTTGCCCTTATATTTCATGCCATTTTCCTTATTTACTTTTAGTAGTTGTATTTGGAAGATCATCCAGTTTGTTCTGCATTTTTTTCTATGTCCATGTGTCCTAGGGTGATGTTACAGTGCTTGTATCCCCAATCGTGTGTTCTGTTTACGCTGGATATTATGTTCTGTGTCTTCAAGACTGGCTTTGAAGGATGAAGTTTTGTTTTGCTTTTTGCTATCAGTCTGCTCACTCCCCCAGTGGTTGGCGGGACACACAGACGCGGCAGTACGTAGTGCAGCTTTTGCTTTTGCTTCTGGCTCTGCTCTTGCTTGGCTCTGGCTTTGCTTTGCTCTTGCTTTCTGCTCATTAGTTAGTTGATCCAAGCAGTCCAAATTTTTCCCTGGACTGCTCTTTTCTCCTTTCCTTTTTTTTTCTCTGGAACCACCTGAACCTGCTCCGGACTGGGATCTGGGAAANACACTCCAAGTGTTATGTTGTCGCTAAATTTCAATTTGCTGGCAAGATTGCTAGCAAAAACACTGGATAAGACCTCTTCCTAGACTGAATCCTGAGGAGCAGTGTTTGTAATTTTCCTCTCCTAAGAATAGTAATCTCTCACCAAAACTGCTGGTTCCCTTATCCAATTGGCCAGCTCTCTATACAATTAAGGGAAATCTAAATATTTTATGGTTTATTTGATTATTTCCTGCACAGCATTGACAAAGGCCTTGACTGAAGACACTCTAAAGGATCAGATTTTTCAACAAAGAAGGATGCGAAAATAGATTTACATGATTTGTGTAAGAGTATGTCGCCCCAGATCCAAGAGAAAATTTACCACCTTTCTTTAATGACTCTGTCTTTAAAAATTACAATTTCTAGAACACAGAAAGTGTCCTTACTATTTCAGCAACCAGGCTAAATGTATGAGCCTGCCCGGATCACCCTGCATCCATGTTCTGTGTAACATAACATAAAAGGATTCCTGAAATGAGATCTTATGCTGAGCTTGCACTCCAGGGGCTGTAATAATTGTTAGGCTTGGCTGGACTCTGTTGTCAAGTATCACCTGCCACAGCTTTTTAACACATGCAGTCTGGTTATTATTCAGTGCAAACATGTTCTGTCTGCTTTCATCAAGGCAATATGGTTCTCCTTATTGTCACCAAAATGAGAGGTTTTCTATCTAGGGCTGATGACAATTTCTCTGGGTGATGTTAAATGGGGAAACAGTGCCAAGATGGCATGTTATAAATGGAGAAAGCATTAATTATGTTGTACACTAACAGAAGGGTAGAGAAGAACATCAGTACAGACAGTGTCAGTTGCCTATAAAAAGCAGAGCAGAGGTGGATGTTCAGGTGCTTCGCAGCGTGGGTGAGCTGTTGAAAAGAGGAACACAACATATTACTATTAGAGCAGAGCCAGTTGTAAAAAGACCTGAATTTTTAATAATCATTCATATTCAAAAATAAAACACAACATTTTAGCTGCATTTTAAATTGCATAAGCAGTTGAACCTGTTTATACGTGGTGTCTAAATCAAGAAAATTTATTAGTTCCTTACATCTCCAGATGGGATGACATATGTAAATAGCCCATCCAGTACTATGAGCTCCAATTTCCAAATAATTTCAGCAAAAAGATAACTAGAAGTTAGTTTGTATTGTTACAGACATATATATTCAGTATTGTTGCACGCAAGCATTCATAACAGACTTTCCCAGACAAAAACTATTCATCTGAAGTTTCTGTACCATTTAAATGTGAACAAACTAAAGAATTATCTCTTTGAGTAGAATAAATGATAAAATTAATAAAAATCTGTACTTATTACTTATTTGCTTGTATAAAACTTTATGAGAGTCTCAGCTTGTATCTGGATTGATTATATTATATCATACCTCTGTGAAGTAGATGCAATGAGATTAAAAAAAGGCAAAACAAAAATTAAATTGTGCCTGTTCTTAAACCATTTAAAGATTAATTTCTGGCTCATGATATTGAAGTGTCATTTGTGTGTTGATACTGTTCCCAAATTGAAATAAGCAGAGTAAAGGCTTCTAAAATAGGTGTTATTTTGTTATTAGTCAACAAACTATGAAAAGCAAACTTGGGTTTTCAAAGTAACTGAGCAATAGATAAATAGCTGGAAGAAAACCAAGTCCCAAATTCTTATTCCTTTATTATTCAAGTTTGATTATCTGTCTTTTGTAGCTGTTTTCTGGAATACCTAAGAGTCCAGAAAAGGAACTCAAACAAAAGAGTACCTCAATCTGGAGCTGAATCTGTGGATATTCCCAGAGGATGTATTTTTAATGGCAGCCATGCCGGAAAGCAAAGCACAAGGATTAATTAGCTGCCTGCTTTAATCAAACACCACATAGATCTGAGTAGTGAGGCACAATATCAGAGAGCAGAATCACAGAATACCTTAATTGGAAAAGACCCTTAAGATCATTGAGTCTAACCATAAACTTAGCAGTGCCAAGCTACCCTCTAAGCCATATCCCTAAGGGCCATATTTACAGGTCTTGCATATCTCCAGGGACTCCTCTAGAGTCAGGCTGTTACAATATTTGGAAACCCTTACAGTGATGCAGTTTTTTCTAATATCCAGTCTTAAACTTCCCTGATGCAACTTCAGGCTACTTCCTCTTGTTCTAGCTATTATTATTTGGGAGAAGAAAACAAAACTTCCAAACAGCTACCTTTCATGTAGTTTTAAAGGTCTTTTCTCAGTGGCTGCTCATGACTTTCTTGACATTGAGATTGTGGAAAGTATATAAAGTGTCAGTTTGGATGGGCTGGAGAAGTATTCAAAAACCACAATATTTTTCACATACTGAGCAGTTATCAACACAGGCTGGTGGATGAGAGGCTGGACATGACCCAGCCATGGGCAGTCCCAGCCCAGAGAGCCAAATGTGCCCTGGGCTGCATCCAAAGCAGTGTGGGCAGCAGTGGAGAGAGGGGATTCTGCTGCTCTGCTCTGCTCTGCTCTGCTCTGCTCTGCTCTGCTCCGCTCTGGTGAGACCCAACTGCAACCCTGCATCCAGCTCTGGGGTCCCAGCACAGGAAGGACATGGACCTGTCAGAATTCAAAGGAGAGCTACAAAAGTGATGAGAGGTCTGGAGCGCCTCTCCTATGAAGACGTGTATGTCCAGCTTGGAGGAGAGAATATTTCAAAGAGACCTTATTGAGACCTTTCAGTATTTAAAGGGAGTTTATAAGAAAGATTAGGACAAACTTTCTAACAGGGTCTGTTATGGTAGGAAAAGGGAAATCAGTTTTTCATGAAAAGATTTACACTAGATATAAGGAAGACTATTTTTTTCTTTTTTTTTTTAGGATGAGGGCATTTAAACTGAAACAAGAGGGGTGGTAGGTGCCCCATCCCTGGAAATATCCAAGATCAGGTTGGATAGAGCTCTATGACCAACCTGATCTGGTTTAAGATGTCTGTGATCACTACAAGGAAGTAGGACTAGATGGCATTTAAAGATCCCTTCCAACTCAAACTGCTCTATGATTCTATAACATTCTCATTAGAATCCATTACGAATGAGTATACATTTTGAAATATAATACAAAGCCAAGTTCTGCCAAGATCCTCATCTGCTTAATTTAAATTCTAAAATATGTTATTTGTACAACAGATTCATTCTTCTGCATAATTTAATAGAATTCCTGGGGAAAAATAGCCTGAACATTGGGAAGAATGAAAAAATTCTACTTTGTTATACCTGGGGTATGTCTTCCCTCTCATTTTATAAGATGGACAAAAAACCCTCAGATTTTTCAAAACTGCCTTTAATGATCACAGGAATTAAGAAAACTTCAGTGAGTCATAGACATTTTCAAAGGTCTCCCAGCTTAGTATTTAATCAAAAAAATAAATAGAAAATGAATTGACTCTTTAAGATACCAGAAGCAATGAAAAAGAAAGTGAACTTCAGTAATCATAGCCTTATTCACATTCTGTCTTTGTTCTGGCAACGCTTGTAGTTAACAGATGGTGCAAAGGCAAATATATTTTTTGATTATAGGAAAAAAAAAGAAAAAAAGGTGATTCAGGAAATGTATTCTGTTTAATGTAAGATATTAGCACTGGATCACATATACTGCTAGCTTGTAACATGATATAAGAAAACTAGAGGATATTGTGTGTCTAATTGACTTACAGGATTTTTAAAATGCATCCCATTAGCCCCAGTTCAGGTAGCAGCTCTATTCCTAAAATCATGCTGGATGCTAAATATGGACATCAGTGTTATTGACTTCATTGCTTAACTCCAACCTCTCCATAAAATTCAAATCAGGCAGGTACCAGTGGCATTACATAATTCATCAGCATCAAACAGACATTTAGATGTCCACCTCCTTCACTTCCTGAGCTCTGCATCAGATACCACGAATATAAGAGGTTGTCAACCATTTCAGTGCTCAGCAGAGCACCCACAGTAACAGCGCTCCACATCTCCTTTCACAAAGTCAGCATTAAAATAATGATAATCCTTATAGTCAAACCATTGACTAAATGACCTTTCTGTTTGTTCTGATGGTGCCCTGCATTTTATTAAGAGCCCAGATGGCCTTGCTGTTGTTGGGCAGCAGAATGCCAATCAGCTCTGACAGCACCAATTATTAACTCTTATGATACAGCTTCTTCTGCACAAATACTTAATTTAGCACCCCTTCCATACTGAGACCTTTTTATTCCACTGAAGATAAACCTAGCATCTTTTTCAGAATAATAATTGCTATAGTTAGCATGTAAACCTTGCTTTTTAATTTTTTCTCTCTTTGTTTACATTTTAATATTTATGGAGCCCTGTGGACAATTAGTATAAGCTATTGAAAAGGCAGGCTGCCTTTTCTGGTCTACAACTAAGGAAAACTGCAGTTCAAGTCTTGGTTTTCTTACAAGTCCCTGTCTATGAGTAAGAGTTTATCAGACAGAAGGAGTGTTTTATTCCACATGAAAGCTAAAACTTTCCACGTGAAAAGCTAAAGCTTTTCTCGGGGATAAAGTAAGATACCCAGAATTGTAAACTGACTGTCAACCTTCACCAGACTTCCATTTTTCCACAGTTCTTTAAACACAGATTTTCTGTGTTTCACTTCAAAGTGGAGAGTATTTCTCATCACAATATTATAGAGAGCTTGTGAAGCTTCTCTCTTGTGCAGGAGTGAAAAGAAATGTAATAAAAGCACTAATTGCTTCCTTATCAGCTAGTACTAAGGAATAAAATTACCTTCCACATAGATTCCTGCATCCAAACACATTTTGCATGCATGAGGTAAAATGTTTCTGGAATCTCCATTCTCTTGTACTTCATATTATCAGAAGCTTTCAGTGTCTGTTTTCTGCCAGTTGCTGTAGGGATTGCTGTTGGTTTTTTTCTTTAGAATTTTATTTATAACTCAGGTCACACTGTTAATTGGATGATTTTATTTTGATACTCAAGAGCAATATTGTCCAGGCTGTTTCTCTCTCTATACTGTTATTTTGGTTTACCATAAATTTGCCTTCAGAACAGATTTTGCCGTATCACTGTTTATGATCCTGGAACAATTCATGTTCATCTCATTATTTGATTGAGTTTGGGGAGAGAAATAAGACTCTCTGATATCTTAAGTTAACTGTTCCAGCTTGATAATTCCAGCTGGGAAATGCTTCTTTTGTTTTCACCTGTTTTTCAGAAGAGCATCATGATACTAAGAAGTTTTGATGTTCCTTTTCTTTTTTGTTTTGGATTTTGTTGCTGTTGTTGATTTTGCTTTGATTTGTTTTCAATTGCTTCAGAAAGTTTCCATGGTTAAAAAAAAAAGAAGAAGAAATCAAATTTGTCACTTCAGGAGGCTAAAAATATTCATCCTCCAGGTTTAGAACATCATAAGGAGTTTGTGGGATTTTGTCCATGACATAGGATATTCCTGTAGATCACTGGTAGTAAGATTTCTGAACTTATATCAAAAGTCTACATTCATATGATAAAAATATTGGTCTCCAGTTTTTTTGTCACTCTGCCAGGACGTGATCTTTATGAAAAATCCTGTAGAACAGTTTTTTTCCTTGTGTTGTTGTTTGCTTGGATTGGTTTTTTTTCTAAAATAGGTATGCATAGGGTGTTACAGTGTTATTTGTTGTTCCACAATTAAGGAACAGAGACATGGAATGAATATCATATGTTCTGTGGGGTACTTGTAAAATCCTAGATTAAAGTATTGCTTTATTCTATTTATTGCTTTATTCAATGTCTTGTATATAACAATTTTGGATCTCGTTTCCATAACAACAAATTGAAAAGCAAGACTAAGTTAATATCGTAATATAATTTTTGACTGTTTGTTCCTTGATCTAAAGAATTTCTTCTTCTCTCTGAAGAGGCCTACATTATAGTCCATGTATTGAAATTTTACTATAGTAATTATGTGGAGTTTAATATGAGAGATAGGGGGAGCAGTCAGACAGGATTCAGAATTTTAAATAAAACAGATAATTTCTCCCTATGGAACAGATTTTGTCCCACAGACAAAAACAATCCAGCAGTCTCATCTCTCTCTCTTGTACACTAGGTCTTGTTTCAATCACTTGTTTGCTCAGCATCTGTTATAGTGGTTGTGCATTAGTCTAAAGAACAGCATCTTTACTTTTCCTTCTGGTCCATAAAAGTACAGAGAAACTGCAAATACTGTGATTATTCTACCACTAAACACAACCAGTAAAAATCCAACAGTGGAAATAACGTGCCATTCAAAACAGGAGTTGGTAGAAAATTGTTACTTCTTAAACTGATTTTCTAATGGACCTAGAAATGGTCTAACACTAGTGAATTTACAAGTCTCACGGAAGTTTCTTTCACTTGAAAAAGAATATTTGAAATATCCCACAAACTACTTAATGTCTACAAAGAAATACTGTGCCCATGTCTTTATTATACCACATGCAGAATAGTCTTTATGTTCCTTATGTGCTCTCAGGGTTGAAGATAACAACGGAGAACAATGCACCATCACCTTCTCTGCTCTTTCCGTGCTGAGCAAACAGCTGCACTGAGCTCGCTCATCACTGATCAGCACTATAATATCTCCAAAGCACCAAAGTACTATAATATCTCCATGTTCTAAATTGCTGACACTGTTTTTAATTCTGTTTATAGTCCACTCCTGGAGACCATTTTTTTTTCCTCTTGCCCACAGTATAAATTACTGAGAGTATGCTAAATCATTGATGAGTTGCAAAGGGTAAAATTCCCATGAAATCCTAAATCATTTTAAGCCAATTTACAGAACTCAGAAAGGAAAATATATCATGATGAGAACTGAAGTTTAATTTGTAGACATTAAACTACACTTTTAGGTCTACTGTAATATTTAATGTAAAAAAAAAAGAGTAGTAGTTTCACTTTCTAGTAAATTCTAATTGCCATTCAGCTGTATAATAAATTATTTTTAGGCAATAAATCAAAAAACTAGAAAAAAGAAAAGGGCACAGCAACTTTGATCCTGTGTTTCTTAAACTCTGCACACTGTTTTAGCTCTCAGTGTATAATTTCTTTCTCTTCCCTGTCTTTTTTTCACATCTTTTTTTTGCCCTGAGCACTCTAACTTCTCAGTGTTGTCATTGGGGTTCTATTTTTGTTCATTGAATTGCAGATTATCTGAAGGCGTTAAAGTGTTATGATTCATTTACTAGAGAGAAATACAATTTGAGCCTCTTTGCAATGATTTGTTTTGCTGTAGTATAATTGCTATGTCATGACATGTTTTTGTAAAGACATCAATGCATTCTGTAATCTGTGCAGTTACCATATATTATCTCACTCAATATAATTTATAAAATGTTTAAGTAATCAATCCAAATTAATTCTGTGTTAAGTGAGAAGACTGCTGTGCACAGTGCTTCAGCAAAGAAACAGGGCACACAGACTGATGTTCACAGAGTCAGGCCCATCCTTGTCACCCACTCGTCTCCTTGTGCAATAACTGCAGTGCCTCAGGGTGGCACGGAACAGGCACTACATGTTGGACATGCAGCATGAGCAGCAGGGGAAGAGCTGTGTCCTCCCCATTTTCTGCACCTTGGTTATTCCTGTAAAGGTGAAGATCCATTTCCTGGCTCTTTTTCAGAAGTTATGAGCAATGACTGTGCCTTTTTTGGAGTATCTGTTGATCAAAGTGTTCTTATCCTTGTAAATAAATGGGAGCATGGAGAGGCTTATGTAGCAGTTCCTACCCTAGTTAATAGCTTATTTAAAAATATATATATAATTGCATAGTGAACCTTTATAGGT
>VWYI01011978.1:5883-17130 GCA_013399455.1 Anthoscopus minutus
AGGCTACCACATGAACAAGTGAGCTAAGGACAAGGGTGTGTCAAAAATGGCTAGTTTAAAAAAACCATCTTAGCATGGAAGCTCCCAAGTGAACAGGTCTACATAATACAGTATTGTTTTTAAGATTAGTTGCTTTAGTCTGAAGCCTGTCTGATGTCCATCACTGCCTTTGTCAGCCTGCTGTCTTCACATGGCAATGCTACCACCTGATTAAGGAGGCCAGTCTCACCCCTCTATAGTACAAATATCGTTTAAAAAAATTACAGCTTCGGTTTTACCAGTCACACCTGTCAGCACGGTTAGATACTTTCCTGTTTTTTTTGACTTATCCACCCTGTCTTCCCTACTAACTTCTACTACTCTTGAATCTCTAGTGTCTGAACCCTTTTCATGTAGCTGCTTTCAGAAGGCAGGGAGGGAACTCAAGCATCCCAATATGCTAATCCTGCTGACAGCTGTGTGTGGGACGCAGAGCCAGCCTGCTCACCTCTCCAGGATGCCTTCTGCAGCTGAGAACAGCAGCACATCTACGAGGAGATTCACCCATATAACACATGACACTGACAGTAGCAATAGAGTGTATTCCTACTAGCCAATAGAGTTTCACCTGGACAGACATCATTCATGTCTGTCCTTCAATCTATGTCCTCATGCCTCCTTTCCATAATGAAAAACTATAGACAAATTTGTCCTTATATTTCTGATAATTATAGCTCCACACAGCAACTAAGTTACTAGTAGATGTTTTCTAAGAATCTTTTAAGGCTCTTCTAAGAAGAATCTTTCCTTTCCCCTTCCCCTTTCATCTTTCCTTTCTGCAGTCCTCACAATCCCATGAGTCAGTACTCTTAAGCGCTTTGTAAAAAGAGCACAAAAGTCAGAACAATAAAAATTTAGATTAAGAGCACTTAAAAAATGAATGATTCCCACTACAACTGTTGGAAGTAGATGCACATAAAAGAACTGGATTTGCAAAAGCCAGGGCAAAGCAAAAGAACTTAGTGATCTTGGGACCATTTAAATGAAAAAAAAAACCCAAAACTCATATATTTGGTACTACCACCAAGCCTATTAAAACAATAGCTAAAAGAAAAGAAGTTTTCTCTAGTTTCCAAATAAAGAACAATTGTCACAGGAAGTATTTTCAAAGCCAAGTCCTGCACTTACAAGGTGATCATACATTGCATCTAAGCTAGTTGAAATAAACATTAGGTGTGCTTAAGGGAAAAGTGCCATGAAATACATAAACTAAGGCTATGGACCAAGTTCCATTCTACAGTAGTTCAGAAACATACTATTCATCAATAAATTTTAAAAATCAGAGGAACTTCACCTCTTCTAATGTGGTTTCTGGGATTGTTTCTGGGGAAACAAAACTTTGTGGTAGATGTGTGCCAAGTTCCTTGTATTGCATAAAATTCTCTGAACTTCAAACTAACAAACACCTTGTTTGGCAATAACCTTCACCAGGACCTGAAAAATTCAGACTCCCTGTAAATGTTATACTGTTTCACATGAATGGGAATTTTTCAAGAGAAAAAAGATTAAATACATCAATCTAAAATAGCAACTTTTCCTCTGTTCCCTTCAAAGTTCCGTTAAGTATTAAGTATTGAACAAAAACAATATGAGAGATAAGTACTAACAGGTCACAGTTTGGAAAGTGAACCTTAAGGAAGAACTGCTGGTTTTGACAACCCCAGTACTGAACTGGACACAAACACTTCTAAGGCATACACGAGAGAGACCAAAATTCCAGAACCATATGGTGGTTACTGTCTTCAATTCCCTACAGCCGTATGAATCCTTCTACAGGACATCCACCCTACTTAGTCTGCCTGACAACTGCTCTAGAACTTCAGAAGCCACAATACTTTGTGATAAACCAGGCCCCCAGTCCACAAACTGCAGATTAGTTATGTAGGAGAAAAAACGACCTGTTGAATAATCAGAGATTACATCTTCAATTGTTTGCAAAACTGGAGTCAAAGAATATTTCTCAAGGGTTTAATATGACTCAGCACTGGTTCCTTGTGTGGATGGGACATACATATTAGATCATGTTAGAAGCCCTGTTGGTCCAGTTTCACTTGTATTCTACAAAGAGGATTAATTCTGCAATAGCAGTTAGACTGCTGTATTACTGCAAATGATCAACCAAAGTAGTTGGGAAATAATTTCTCCCCTAAATGTCCACAACCATGCTTGGTACAACCCATGAGAAAATATCCACGACAAATACAATGACATTCTATTGTATAGTTTGGTTGTGTTGGATTTATTGGGCAGCTGTTGGCAGATTGACAGGATTTGACAAAGGAATCAAAGAAGTATGAACAGTCCTAATGCTAACAGACAGTGTTATTTAGGCTATTCTTACTCCTTTACATGAATCTATTCACGTAAAAAACTGGGTTAGTCCAAACATTTAAGGATCCCAAAAAGAGATGACAGACTTTGACAGGTTTTTAAAAGCAGAGAAGATGGAGCAGGATGAAGAGATTTATCTAGGCACTACCCAAAAGACACACCAGCAACATGCTTCAAGCAGAGATGACTACAAGAGGGTAAGAAGGAATGTACCAATGCTTGGAAGGACACTGCTTAGCATGCTGCGGGTCAGAGGTCTTCTCCTAAGCACTGACTTTCCTTGACCTATCATGTGCTAGAGAAGTACCTTTTGCTAGGACTAAATCTTGAAGTTTTCTTTCAGAAGACATGTCCCATCATTCTACTAGATATCTTTTCTATGCCACACCAGTCTGAACAAAGCTTTTTTGCTTGTATAATCAGATTCTGGAGTGCTGTATCCGATGAGCTTGCATTCGCACTGTCCACAGTTCAATTACTTCACATCTGGACTGAAGAAAATACCTTTCCACTGTAAACTCTCCTGCTGTACTAGCAATAGTGTTCAAATTGATTTAGGTGCTCTCTGTACAGTCTGGTCACTCAGAAGCAAAATGCCTCCCATAGCTCTACAGCCGTGCTCTAGGTGTTGTGTGGCACACAGCACAGTCTATGTGAGATAACACATCTCCCAGAAATAATTTCTCAAAATAATGTTGAGATTTAATCTGCTTTGAAGATCACATACTATTCTTACCGTGCAAATGGATAGCTAAACATTGGCTATCATTAAGACTCCCAAACTATCAAAACAGGCAGAAAATGAGCTACAGCTACTCAAAACACAAAGGGGCATGAAGCTAAGTAACATATTAGATTGACATAACGTATCCATTTGGTATTTGTTCAATTCCATATACTTAGCACACAGCTTGTACTTATGACTGAAATCTAAAGGAAATAAAGCAACTGATTCTGAAGTGCAGGATTTTGCATGTTTTTTGTATACTTAATCCACAGCCAGCAAGTGTGTTTACACCAAATACAGAGAGCAGCAAAGCATTAATGATAGTGTGGAGATGTGAAACCCTGCATGACAGAGAAGGTCAGTTTGCCAATATGAATAGGTATAAACCAGACTGAGATTTAACTTGCTCAGGTTTTTCAAGGAGCAGGCTAATACTCTTCTCATGATATCAGAGTAAACATGGCATAATGGAGGCAGAGTTACACAGCTGCACATTATATGTGTATAACATGCATATGGGTGAGCACACCTGCACATACACCACATGCTTCTCTAGGCATTTCTAGGATGAAACACATCTAGAGTCTTGATGTCAGATGGCACCAAAAGAGAAATGAAACCAATTGTTTAAGACTTCCTCAAAATATGAAACTAATTTTATATTTTAAGCTAATTAATTGCAGAAATGCTTACTGTGATCTATTCTACATCTATCTCTTGGAACACAACTACTCACCTGTGAATAATTTCATATGTTCGTGTTGCAAAGTCTTTATTAAAAAAGCAAATGAAATTTTGGAGTTAATACTGAACAGAAGCCCCTGCAACACTGTTAAGGGCAGAGAAAGTCAGGTTTTTCTTCTCATCTAAATAGACATTTCACATAATAACTAGATCAACTTTCACATTGCCTTACCACTTGGACATCAGCAAGATCACTGTGACACTGCAGACGTCATTAGCAAGTATGTAAATTCTCTGCTCTAAATACCATCTATTATTAACTGTCTGTATTCCCTGTCTAATCAAAACCAGACTGCTATCAAGTTCCATAGAAAAAAAAAAACCAGAGAAGAATTCCCTGTGCTCTGAAACCAGAGACACTATAAAAAGATATTTTACTAAGTTAACACTAGAACATGAACACAAGCCATTTAGCTCTCTTGTCTTCTCAAGAGTTTCCATTTCATATATCCACTTCAAAAAGCAAAAGCCCTCTCATATATATTTTCACTCAATTCCACGGGATTCCCATCATGCAGTTGCCATGAGAGTTTCAGTAGGATGAACAACAACTATTTATCTGAACATAAGCATAATCAAATCTAGCACACAACAGAAATCTTTGACACTCACATTTCTGGGGAGGAAAAAAATAAAATTAAGCAAAATACACTCATTCACCTCTGCTTTGGGAGCTTTTTTTTTCTCATTCTTCAACCTGCTTACATCCTTTAGGAGAAAATATTTTCGTATCTCCTAGTTCTAGCTTACTTACTCTTCTAACCCAAAGCAAGACAAAAATAGAGTCACAATTCATACTGAAAAGGAAGCATACAGTCTTAATTCACATTTTTATCTTTAGCTTCCAGAGGTGACAGGAGAAAGGGAGAAGAAATTCCTGATTTATGACTCATTCAGGGTGCAAAAAAGAGAGAAAAGTCACTTAAGTTCCAGGTCTACTAATTGTTCAATACCAAATTAAATTACAAATATAAATACTGCATCTATATACAATTAGTATGTTCAATACCACCATATAGACATCTATCAATCAGACAGATGTCCTTAACTCAGGCAGGCTGTTCCTTAACTCAGGCAGAAACAACATGTATCTATCTGAAAAAATAAACGCATCTTAACAAATGAGGCCTGATCACCACAGAATAAACATGAACGTTTGGATTCATTGCCTGAAGCTGTACCTCTGGTTTCTGGAAGAAGAACTCCAGAGAAACACACCTCAACATACTGGAAGACTTGGATGCCAGTTTTTCAGCATTAATTGTGCTTTTGAAAAAAGCGAAGTTGTTACATCAGACTCAAAAACTTAAAAAATGAAACAAAACAAAAAACCCCAAACCCACAAAAAATCCCCAAAAATAAAAATGCAAAAAAAAGAAAAAAAATTAGACAACGTCAATTATATTAACAATCATTATTAAAAATGCAGTTAGAGATGAAAGCAGAAGTCTGAGAACAATGTAATCAACACTTTTTTTCCATTCCCTGCTGTTAAAAAGTGAAGCTGCCATGAAATCCTTGACCAGCAGCTTCTGTTCTATGGTACATTTAGAAATAATAATTCACTGTGCTGCACAAAAAGTGTTTTAATCAGTGTACATGAGAAAAAGTAGTTTTGATTTTTCTGACAGATTATATAAAAAGAGTAAGCGGTTTTGACTTTCTTATAAAGCAGTGTCTTTGAAAACTGGCATTGATAAAAGATAAGCCAAAATCATTGGTAAGATTTCTCTGTTTAAAGTGTGTTAGATTCTGCTCCTACATATCTTATTTACATTTTTGGTGAGGTTCCCCAGCAAGAATAGTGCACAACAAAGCCAAATGAAAATGAACTTCTCATTGCATCTATCTATTGTGCTTTTTTGATGCTTTCCTTGTTTAAAACACAATACTAATCAAGAAAACAGAATTCAAAGTTTCAAAGAATACCTGAGTATTTTTGACCATTTCATCATGCATTTCACCAAGGACAAAAGTGAACCATTTACCAAGGATCTAACAATGCTGAATTTCCCATTATCATTTCAGCTTATGCCTACTCTTACAGACCCACTCATGTGTTCATGGAAAAGGCCAGAACAATGTGGGTAATTGACTATAAAAGCTAGTATTTCACCCTAGGAAATACTAGCTCCCAACAACAGGTCTAACCAACATCAGTCACAACAGTGCCTTTGAGTGTCACACTGAATATAAGGAACCATTTTCCTTCTAGAGTCTCAGAAAAAGGTAGTCTTATTAGAATAAGATGTGACACATGGTAGCCAGACACCTGCTAAGGACAACTGGATTTTCTATTTTCACCACTTTTTTTCTAGTTTTCTATGTCACCGTGACACTGAGTCTGCATGCTCTCAAAGCCTGCTTCTTTTATCTGAGCCTTTCCAATGGCCACAAGTTGCCCCCCATGGCAAAACACGCTCTCCCCTACGTTGACACGTTTACATGTATTTTAAAATTTCTCAAAACCAAAGAATACACGTAACTCTGTTATTTGTGATATATATTTGTAATACAAACTTCCTTCTTGCTGAGAAGAAAAGAGGCTGAACAAATCTAAACAGCTCTTCTTGAACTACTATAGCAAAGATGGCAGCTACAGAAGTACATCAAGGCTCTTGTCTAGATGATCTGTCCTTCACAAACAGAATGAAACTCTAGCCAGAGGGCTAAACTGAGGCATGTGTAGTACAAGCCAGGGTATGGCTGGTTTCATGGGGGATGTACAGAACTGCTGTTTCATAGTCTGATAATGGGGTTTCCCTCTTCTACCCACAGAGGGCAAAGGCTTCAGTCTGCCTGTTTTTTCTGTCCTGCTGAAATTATCTGTTGCCTATCTGCAGACTACATATTATTTCCTGACTCTCTTTCTGGAGCTTATTAACCTTCCTTAGTGTACTGAGACAGAGGCAAAGACAGACAGTGCCACATAGAAGTCTAGTTAAAGTAACATAGGTAAGAAAAGACTGGAAAGGACATACATGTGGCAATAGCTATGTACAGAGCATAAAATCATTAGTCTCGGCAGTGGCCTCATTAGATAAGCACCTAATTTCTAATCATATGACTGCAACATTTATGGAGACAGAAGTTAGAAGACAATACTGTGACGGGATGTTTATGCATCACCTGTCAAATACCAGCAACAAATCCCGCTGCCTAAAGCTGTAGCTATTATGCTAACAAGCATTTCTCACAGATGGCATATAACTAGTAAATACATTGGCCACATGAGGCACCTGAGTGGAAAGGAAAAAACTCTTCAGATCCACACCATGCATTTACACATGGAAAAATTATTTACAAAAAGAAAACTTTATAACTTAAGCGTGCACATAAAATGATCAAAGTAGGAATGGCAGGGAAAAAGGGAAAAACCAGAAGTGATCAAAAACTATCATCATGAACGAATTAAGGTTCAAACCTAGACTGGAAAACTCCTGACACACCATATATTTAAATGTGTCATTTGCAAACCTCTTCTTCTTCAGAGATCATGTGCTATAACTTTTGCTATAAAAGTATGGAAGTATGGAAATACTAGGGAAGAATTAAACTATATGATACATAGTATGTGTTAATATCTTGATCACCTGAAAGTACATAATTATACTTTTTCCCCTATGCAAAAAAAAAAACCAAACCCAAAAAATACAGCAATTTGGCCGCTGGAAAGGAGTTAACCTAGATCATAGCTGAAATAAGACTTTAGGTCAGTAATTAATAACTTTTTTTCCCTCTGCATTTTGTGGTTTTCTCAAGTAAGATACTTGAAAAAAAAATTAGTGGATTTTGATTAAGCACAAGTCAGTCAATTAGTTTTGTTTTAATTTATCAACTGATAAACAGTGATAAAGAAACATCTGTTACGGAAGAATAATATGCCAGACAAACAAACCATAAAAAACACATTCTCTCTGCCCAGAAGTATCCAATTTTCTTGCAAGCATCTTCCCCCAATACCTGCAATACATTTTTGCGAAAAAAAAACCCCTCAAAACAACACACAACCAAAAAAACCCCTAAAATCTTCCACATACTTCATGTCTGAGTCTCTTAATTTCTCTAAGATACACTCAGTAATTGGACATTAGCTGATTTTGTAAATCATAAGTCGACAGAATGTGCCACTTAATGTTAGCTGAATCTTGCACAGTGTAACCCATCACATCACACTTGTAGAGTCAGAGTGAATCATAACAGGACAAATATTACCAGTGGTACCAGAAAGCGCTACATGGACTTCATCAGAAGTAAAATCATGGGTAAAAGCAGAGGGATGCTGACAAGGCAAATGAACTCCTGGCTATTACTCCTCTGCCATTGCTCCTTAATGTGCCACATTCTTATTTTCAATGCTCAAACATCTGTTCCACCAGCTGTCTCTGAAGCAGGGCTGACAGCTTCTACAGGAGGTTCAGTGCCACCACAAATAAAACACTATTAAAAAATAAAAAGTATTCTCTAAATACACTGCAAGGGTTAACCCCTTTTTGGTCCAAGGCCACATCAGGATGTAATAGTTAGGGAACTTCATTTGGAAGGTTTTTTCTGTCTACAAATTTTTTATTTGCTTGGAAGGAACTCAACATAATGAGAAAACTTTTGGCACATTGCTATTTTGAGTCTGCATTATAACTGTGCCCATCTTTCACACAGCGTTATCTTTGTGGTTACAACTCACAGAGATCTACTGGAAAATTTGCAAATATATAAGTATCACTAAACATTCCATAGTAGCCCATTTGCTAAATCAGTATGAAAGTACTTAACTCTTCTGAATCACTGTTGGATAAAAACAAACTTCTGAGTTTCTAATCTTGAAACACTTAAGAAAAACTAATCCATAAAAACCCTGAAAAAAAAAAACCCAAAACAACCCAAAATGCTTTTACAGCTTCAATCCTTCAGATCCATCTATCCCTCAGGGAGCCTTTATTGTAACAGTAGAAGCAGCACATTTAAGCTATGAAGCTCATCTCAACAACATTTTAAGCACACCTCCAAGAAGAACAGATTACTCTATACAAATAAATCTCTTTACACACATAAATCTCTCTCCCCTGTGAGCTCTGGAAAACACTAAAGATTCCATAAACCTCTATAACTCCACTAACATTTTTTTTCAAATTGAGGTCATAATGAGCTCTGTTAGCTGCATTTTGTTCCCTGGAAGTATATGAGGGGAATGAAACTCTACCAAATCCACATACACTTACGTACAACATCTTCTAAAACCAAATCTTCAACAATTCAGCTTGTAGGAATCTCATTTCTAGCTGAATTAAAGCTTCTGAACAATCTCCCCTGAAACTTTACATTAGTCAAACCAAATACATTTGTCTTGTGAGGTTAACTCCCAATCAAATGAACACAAGAGTTTCTCAGACAAATTTCTCAGTAAAATGGGGCTGGAAAATAAATTCCAACTTTGTTTCCAAAGAGCAAATGCCTCAACAATTTTCTCCTTTGCTTTTCCTCTCCCAGTCTTTTCACCCTCCTGCTGTCAGGCTACTGTTCCTGAACACTGTATCTTAAAGTGTAACAGACTGCCTAGGTCTTCCCTGCATGACATGTACTGAACAGCAAAAATTGACAGCTAAAATAACCTAGAGTCATAGGGAGTACGACTTCTCTGTTTATCACACTAGCTACGACTGACACTGCCTCTAAAACTTTTAACTGACGAAGGAAGAAAGACTAAACACCTGGGGGCAAAACTGATGGTCAGTTACCTGAGCATTTGCAATGCCTCAGAAACCAAGCTGACCATACGCTATCTTGGACTCCTAGTTCTGTTCTCAAGAGAAAAATCAGACTCAGATGTTGCATACCTGAAGAACTTCATTCAGGTTCACTGGCAGAATTCTGCGCAGGAATCAGGATCCAAGGCTTAAAGTCAAAAGATTTTAGAGAGGGTCTAGGAATTGTGTTTCATTTGTAGCGAGAAGCCACCGATGTGCTTACATCATACAAGATAAAGGACACTTAGAAGACACTGATTCCCTGTGCTCTCTAAAAAGCAAGTTATTTCTGGCAACATATTTCACTGTGATACATACTTTAGGAATACTTCTGCTTAGAGATCACACATACAACAGCTGGGGGAAAAAAACCCAAAAACCAAGAGAGACTTTCTCAGAATTCATTTTAAGAGAAGGAGCTAGCTGCTGGTAACTTGTTCGCTTTTCTCCTGGAAGTTGTTTAATACTAAACATTTGTGAAGTGAAGTTCTTTGGGAAGAGGAATCATCCCAGATTAGGAGAAATTTTTAATTTCTTTTGAGGAGAAAGTACCACATGTTTTAGTTTCTTGTTTTACAGATGCTTAACTTCTCAAACACTGTCCTTGGACTGCTAAGACCCATATGAATTGGCAGCCTGGCCTGGAAACAGACAGCTGCTTCATTCCAGCAACGTTTCCACATGATGGTCATTGCCATGCAATGCAAGCACCTCAACACATTGAGATGTCTGCACGAAGCAAGAGACCAACGCAGGAGATGAACCCGTAACTCTTGACGTTCCCAGTCATCATCAGAGGCTGGGAAGGGCAGCAGCTCAAGGAAGCCCTCCACTCTTCTGAGCACTCTGATTTCCCTACCTTCCATCAGTTAGTCCAAGCAGACAGTCTTCACCAGCCAGGAGGGCCCCCTCTGCTTCATGAAGAATATTTCTGACCTCTTCACCTGCTCAATTTTTATGTACTTCTCACAGGTTAAAAAGCAGAAGTGTGAGTACGGGTATGGCCGGACTGCGCAAGGAGCCCAGCGGGGAACCATGCCAGGATGGACAAGCGACCACCATCCTTCCCGAGAAGTGACATACTCCGTTTTCTGGGACATCAGAATGAAGTCCCATTTTAACGTCTCTTGCCTGTATCAGACTTTGTGAACTTTAGACAAAGTTCTGAGTTTTCCTGGCACCCAGAGTAAAAGACCACAGCTTCTCACAGGAGTCCAAGTACTTTAACATAACCAATAAAGCACAACTACCGTGTATGTGCGCCACGGCTCAAAAAGATTTTCAGGCTGTTGAGCAGAATTACTAGAAGCAGTATTTATACGCCTTGCTCCTAAAACAATAACTTCGGAGTTCAACGCTGAACTCGAGCGCGGGTCTTGGCAGAGCGGGGGTGTTCGCGCCCAATTTAAGCCTGGAGGCGGTGCCCTCTCGGCGACTCTCCCCCGGGACTTCCAGGCCGACGCCCCCAACACAGCCCGGGAGCCTCCCCCGCCACCCCCACCCGCAGCTCCNCCGCGCGGGGCCCCTCTGCCGGCGCAGGCACTACTTACAGCCGCGGAGCGCCCCTGTTCTCCCGCCGGCCGGCGGCCCGCGCTGCACTCGGCTCCTCCGCATCGCACCGCGGCTCGGTCATGAGCACCATGGGCACAGCTAGCATAACTC
>VWYI01011979.1:2835-17907 GCA_013399455.1 Anthoscopus minutus
AAAAAAAGTGCCTGACTTTTGCTCCTGAAAGCACTCCTCACAGTGATGATATGGCTGGTGTGGAATAACAGCGTGGTCACACCCACACAGTGCTGAAGCTCTACGCCCTTTCTGTAACCAGGGCAGTCTTGTACCTGCTTGTCTAAGCCCTATCCAGCAGAAATAACATTCCTAAATCAGCATAAAAATAAACAAGGCAGGAAAGCAAACAACCCAATGTATGTGCTCATCTTATGTATGTGCTTATCTTGTACACCGTGGCACATGTCCATATAGCAATTTGGTATCCTTTAGAATACAAGCAACGTCACTGAGAAATGACCTGTGCCAGCTGGAGCAAAGAGGGCAGAGGTGGCTCACAAACCAGCTCTAGATCTTCATGCATTAGTGTTAGCACAGCAGACCTGCAGGGGATGGGCTGTGAATGTGCATTCCTAATTCTATTACTTATTCCCTGGGCCAGAAGGGCCAAATGTGTTGCATTGCATAGGAAACATATCTAATCTGTGAATGATCATTCCTGATGGATCTCCTCCAAACAGTCCAAAAGTTGCATTACTGAGTCTCAGCCTGTTTTACATAGAAAGACAAGACCACCCAATCCAGTGCCTTTAGGGAAGAGAGAAGATTGAATTTCACGTTTCATCAAGCAGCTGTATGCTCCATGGACAAAATTCTTATATACTGTTATCTAATCCAAGACAGCTAAAGCCATGCTTTGGTACCCAAAAGTGTAACCATATGATTTGTTACAGGAGTTAACAGGTGTTGGTACTTCTAAATGTTGCTATAACTCCTATTATTTAGTTATGCAGTCTAGCCTGCTGCACTTAATTTTGTCTTAACCATATACTATGCTGATAAAATATGGTCATCTTTGGGACTCAGGTTTCTGGAAACTGAGGTTTCCCATCCCTGAAAACTCTGGACAGGGCTCTGAGCAAACTGATCCCGTTGAAGGTGTCCCTGCTGATTGAAGGGGCATTGGACTAGAAGGCCTTTAAAGGTCACTTCCAAACCAAGCTGTTCTATGACCAAAAAGATGAAAAGGTAATTCATCACGGTATGACCACATGGGAGGGACAAAACAGGATAAAATCCTTACAATTAGAGAAAATATATGTTAAAAAGCTTTAGGATGTTTCACAGTGATGAGCCCATCTTTTGATAGGCACGGTGATAGACTGGAACAACAGTGTCAGGATTGAAGCCTCTTAATATATTCTATTACTGTCCTGCAAAGGTCTGAGACTTGGGTTTGTGCAGACTTAACTGCTGTCCTAACGCAGAAGCGTTCCCTTGGTATACTGAAAGCTTATCATCTGGAGGGGTAGACTTGAAAGAAAGGAAGTGTGCTTGCAGTTTCATGGGCAAGGAAACTGAGGGCTGTGTCTGTAACAATTTTGCTTCACCACTCACTAAGACCAAGAGCCAAGTGCCCTCTGTGTTCACTGGTCATGGGAGCAGGTTGCCAGTGACTCCTGCGCTTATGCAGGAAGAGGTTGTGACAAAGGTTGTGGACTGCATCTTCAACCAATGGCCTGTTGGCACATTAACGCCATTTTCCCAGAGTCCCTGTTGTTGCAGGAAAAGCTTGTTACAACTAGGAGGTTAATGCCTCAAAACATCCCCCCTGGAATAAATAAGTACCTAAAGCTGAGTGTTCAAACCTAACTTTCTTTTCTACTGCATTTATAGTTTGTTTAGTCATTTTCATTTGGTTTAGGAAAATCAGAAATAAGTGTTAAAATCATGCTTAAAAGATTGCATCTCTTCAGAGAGATTTGTTATCCTTTTTCTCATTTTCAACCAGTAAACTTGCTTTCACAGCAGAGATTTTGACATTGTCTTGATAGAATAATAGGCATGAGATGGATTGCAATCTATTGCCTCAAGACTTTGCCAATCATAAACTAAAATCAGTTAATGCATTGAGCTAAATCTTGCTTTATTGGGCAGTGTGCTAGTAGTATTAAAAAAATCAATCCAGAAAATATATTGATTGTATTATCTCCATAGCAACAAACAATAATAGGATAATGTTAGCTTAATAATTGTGCTTTGTGAAAACCTTTCAGAATAATTACTGCATTGTGGTCTTTTAACAATGTGGAATGCTATAACGCTTCTTCCTTGACTGCAGTCACCATCAACACTGCGTCAAGAGATGTTGTTTTTGTGTGCATGCATATGTATTCATGGGTAATTTTACTCCGGGTGAAACAATTCAGCAGACTATTTTGGGATCCATTTTTAAATGGTCAAGACCACAAATTGGCAATTGTTTTCTGTGTGGCTTGTTTTCTCCCACCCCCTCTGATAACTGGCTACTGTAAAAAGAGGTCGTTAACACTCCATTTCCTGCCTCTTTCTTTACAAGGCACAAAGATTTTGGCATGTAACAAACTTAACTACTCTGTTAAGGATTTGTGAGAGAGAGGAACTCTGCTCTAAAGACACTGCTTCATATCTGTTCCTTTAATTTAATCGAATCTATCATCCTCTAGGAATGACTTGTTTTGCAGGAGCTGACATATTTGCCTGTATTTTAGGGGACCTGGTTCTCTTGTGCATCCTACATTGTCATATAAATAATAACCCGAAGTTGTTATGAATATATAGAGATACTTTCCTACATGTAAGTAAGGAGGTGTATGTATAACATTTTTAGCCTCAAATTTTGGCAGGAGAGACTGATATATACACTCTTCATCTGGGTCTTGCTCTTCCATATCAACCCTGTAATTTATATCTTGAGTTAAAAAGATGCATTAACACAAATCCATGATGAAGAAGCCAGGTTTTTAGAATGGCTCTGTGTAAAGCTCTGCTCAGCAATAACAAAAACATCTCTATATTATTAACTCTGTGTTCAGCACAAATCCAAAACATAGCGATATTTGAGCCACTGTGAAGAAAAATAACTCTAACCTAGCCAAAACCAGCACAATTGGTAAAATCTCCCAGCTTAATCCATGAAGTTTGCAATTAAACTATTCCATGTCTATGAAAGGTCCTTGGGGTCCTGGCAGTAGATCTGGAGTCCGTTCTCCTTCTGGTCATGCCAGTATTTCCTGTTGATCAAGGACTGGGTTTAGAGATCAGCTAGGACTGCTTCTAAATCTTGCACTGGCATGAGCTTCCCATGGCTTCTGTATGACCCTATGCTATTCCCAGTGGTATGGCGGGATTGCCTCCTTACTTCCAAGGACATGAATGGATGTCACGTTGTCTAGTGGTCACTCCTCCATGCCTTTTTCTGTGGGACAAACCCTGATGTCATACATGTTCTCACTGCACATCATTTTATTTTGAGTCTTACTTCTGGAGAGATTTAGTCATTCAAATGTCCTATAATTTGTCTTCTTACTGTTTACCAAACAGGGATCCCCTTTTCTTTGAGGACCTTCAGAAAACCCCTGCATTGAAAGCACTACCCTATATAACCACAAGTGACTCTCTTGGACCTGGGAACGTGCAAGCCTTCTGCTCTGTACAGGTGTACTGTGTATATAAGAAAAGCAGGAGAGTACAAGAGTGCTGACAATTTTCCATCTGAGATGATGTCTTCATCAGAATCTTGGTTGTGCAGTTTTCTTCTCTAGTCCCTCCAGGTGGTTGCTTTATGGGGAGGATGTGATGGAAAGGATGTTTTATATCCTGGCAGTGGTTACTTTCCACCAGTGGCCTAGTCTGTTAGGGATGTGGTTAATTCACAGGGAGAGGGAGGAGCAGCGGGTGCTCTTGACTTTGTGCCTTATGCCAAAGCGTCTGGGCCTGTCTAAGTGTTGTACTGAATGAGGGTGCCAATCACCTTTCTTCTTTCCCATGTGCAGATGAATTCAGCTATGAAAGGACAGCTAAATGCATTGGTTTCTCCGGAAAATATCTGGTATTTGCAGGTGTGTAGCATCAATCATTAAAAATAGAAGCAAGCCCAGATGGCTTGACAAGTGTTTTTTTTCCTGGTACTGCTGCAGAATCCAGCCTTGAGTGATGATCTAGAAACAGAAATGAATGGCTGATAGGAGCTAATTCAATCTCCACTTCCAAACCTGAGTTCTTCTGTCTATGAAATTGTCATAGTTGAAACTCTTGACTTTGCTTGACACATCCTGTGCTAGCCAGTGATCTCACTGATTGCTAGAGCTCCCAAATTCTCATTCCACTGCTCCTGCTTAATTTCCTTTATTAGTTTTATTAGTTTTAGATAGCTGTGCTATCCCAGCTCCTGATGCTCTCTGCAATCCTCTCTCCAGCCCACACAGGGATTGGCACTGTGTGTTTCTGTCTGCCTCTTCCTAATCCCTTTCCAGGGATGCGTGATATGGCTTTCTAGTGTTTCTGGTTTTTGTGCTCAGATCCTACTGGCTACCACATGGGTGGCTTGGGTCTAAAACAGTGTTTGGCTTCAAGACAGAACATCAAGAGTAACTTACCTTATGAAAACAAGGAGATTTTGCTGAAACACTTATTTTAAAGTAGGTGAAGAGTCAACTGCCTGCTGTAATGTGGCTGTCAGGGCTGCAGTTTGTCATATTCCCAAAGGGATAAAACTATTCTGTTCTGCACAGGATCTCACAGCCCATCTTTGTCCATAGTGCTTTGGAGTAGGTCTGTCCTACCTGGTGGCATGTCTGCTCTGGGAGCAGGTTGAAGTGCTGGGAGTGTTTGTTCCCATGGCTAGGCTGAAGATGCTGCTCTGCAGACATATTCCCCCTCCTGCCCTGCTGAATATATGGGCTTACCCCAAGCCTTGTGTGTGTCAAGCTGACGTATTTGCCCTTAACCTTGTGTCTTTTACAGAGGTGCCATGTGATAGATGGGAGCAAAAGAGACCTGATATGCTTATGCCTGGCCTGTCCATGCTACAGATAGCAGCATACTCTGCTGTCTTTCAGACGCCAGTATGGGGACACTTTTCTCTTTTCATCCATACAAGGTGGGAATTAGACAAGAGGAAGCTGAGCTTGTCTGGCCATGTTAAAATACAGAAATAGTCCTGGTATCTTTCAGTAATGCATTAAGTGGCATGATTAATGTCTGTCACATGTAATGATCTTTCCAGGTCTCTTCCCTCAATACAGTACTTTGCATGCTGTCTAGTGCTTTGATTCAGATAGTGTTTTGTGTCTTAGCATCATCACAATAAAAGATCAAAATTTGAGAGCTGAATTTTTGATTATCTTAAGTCCTTTCACTTGTGGTTATCTTAAGTGTACATTTCATTCAGAAAACTAAGTGGCATGGATTTTATAACCAGTTAATAAGCAATGGCAGAGACCCCTAGCACTGTACAAGGGGAATGTCTGAGGAGGCCAAGATACCACCCACTGATGAGTATGAGAATGTGTCCCATAGAGGAAGTTTTCTTGAAACCCACCCAAATAGTACCCCCTTAGGCACTAGTGAGCAGTATGAGATGGCTGACAGTTTGCATCAGAAAAGAAAACTTAATCATTGTCATCCTAATTCTGTAAGTGACGGTGCCAAGATTTGCACAAGGATATGTAGTTTTTCCAGTGCTTATTTCAAAGTCTGTTTGAACTCTGTGGCACCCAAATTAGACTTTTTCACAGTGAGTTTGGTTAATATATTTTATCCTTTCAAATAACATTTTCATGGTGTGGAGGAATCTGCTGCTGATAGGTCTGAGAAGGAAGAAGGCGCTCTTCTGAAGTTGAAAAACTCCTTGGGAGAAAGAGTCCCAGGCTCACTTTCTTGGGCAAGAAGTCAACTTTCATTTCTTTGAATGCCACTTTGTTGACCCTGGAAACAGTGCTATGTCGTCAGTGCTCCCCGAAGCTTTGTTTTCCTTAGATTTAGCTACCATGTCTGTATGTCCTACAAGAAGTTGTTTCCATTTCTTCAAATCATGCAATGACTGCTTGCTTCTCATAAGGAAGGCTAGCAAAGAAAACTAATAAAGTTCATTCACCATTAGTGAGATGTGCTGAATGCTTATGTTAATCCATATGAGACATTGAGCTCACAGTGAAAGTCCACATTGCAGTGGTTCTCTATTGTACAATGAACTCCCTCCTATAGAGAACACTGTAATTCACTGTTTTCCTGTTGTAATTTGAAGATGTAGTGATATTAAGGTAGCAAATGTGGTTAGCAATCCAGTGGAATTACATGTAAGTAGAGATTGTGTAGGAGAGAATTACACTCAGCTTGGAAAAAAGACAACTTAGAAGACACTTAGTGAAAATTACATACTTTAGTAAAAAAATAAATAAATCCATTGTTCCTTTTTTTTCTAGTTTCTTCACTTATTATAAATATATGTTTATCAAAGGATCAGAAACTGCAGTGAGTCTGTAATACGACTTCTTATGGAGCCTTTCATGAACACACATTGAACAAATTGTAATTCTCTTTGTACATGTCTTTATAATGACATGTTTTCTGGTTTGGACAAAGGTTCCTAGAAGCCTGAATAAGTGTCATCTGTGACACTTACTATGAAGTAAAATAAGGGCCTAGCAGGGGTTAGTGTTATCTAGACAACAGTCTTAGTAAAAATAGTAAGTTTGCAATTTTATCTCTATAGCAGGTATAAACAAGGTCTAAGCTAACAGCAGGTAAATTTCAAATAGACAAAAAGAAATACTATTCTAGTGTCATCAGACTGGAGAATTCATCATCGCATTAATCAGAGAGTCGAATACAGCTGCTGGAATAATTTGAGGGTCTGGATAATTTTATGAGTAATTACATTTGTAGCTATGCATACTATAAGAGTAATTCAATCTTAAGCTAAAAGTTGGGTGAGCCATGTGTATAGGGTTCTTTTCCTCATGTCTTTCTTCAGAGCCTCAGGCATGTGATATGTCTGAAAGCACAGAAACAGATCAAATTTGTTGATACTCCTTTCCCTTCTCATATACTGTCCTTATTTCTGTGGCAGAGAAGGAATGTTTTTGTAAGCTACCAAGGAGGAGAATTGTCAAGCCTTCAGCTTGTCTCTGGCTCTACCATTGACTTCTTGTGTGGCAGTTGGCAAATTACTTAATCTTGTGTACTTCCAACTCTCCACCTGTGGCAAATGGGCACTTAACAGCCAAGAGATGTCGTGGAAATGAAGTTTGTAAAGTGAAATGAGATTGAAAAAAGAGACAAAAAGAAAGTGGGAATCTCATTGCAGTGTGCCAAATTAATGTATGAGACTATATCTATATGAGAATGAGTTGGAAAGTTAAGGTGAGTCAACAAGAAGTGTGAATGCAGTGTGCACATGTGAAAGTGTAGTAAATATTTTCCATTAGAAGAGTCCCTCTTATTCTGGAAATTACTGTAGATCTCTTTGAGGTGTAGATGACCTGGGTTATTCATCCTACACTTCATTTTTTACAAGTATCCATGTCTTGCCTTCTCTAACCTTCCTGAGGTTCTTGTCCCCACTGTTCTGACTAAAAGGCTTCTAAAATCTTGCTACTTCAAGAGTCAATAACTTTTATCTAATTTCAAGCAACATTTATCCGCAGCCAGTTTATACTACTTTGATCTTTTAGTAATGTTAGCCTTTATATTAAACAGATATTTTTCTCTCCCTGGTGATTCCCCCCAGTGCAGTTCCAGACAGCAAGCATGTCTCCTCCCTTTGGTCTGCTAAAATGAACCTTTGGTTAGCTAAAATGGACTCCCCTAATTATGACTTGTGAGACAGGCCTTCTGTTCCCTAAAGATCCTTTTAACCCTTTTCTCCACTTGTTCCATTTTTAATTCATTCCTTTTGAATGTGGCAGCCGATCAGATTTACAGACAGCATTTCAGAGAAAGCCTGTCTCAGATACTCAGCATCTGTATTTTCTGTCATGCTTTTTTCCATCATACATTTTCCATCATCTTTATCTTATGGTTAATATGTCCGTCCAGGTTTTCCACTTCTGTCTTGTTTTCAAGCAGTCACTACTGCAGAAATTCTTGGAGTTAACATAGTCTCTCTCTAACGGCATAAAGCTTTGTTTTCAAGTAAAGACTCTCATCTATTGCAGTTGTTCAGGTTCTGCAGGTCATCCAGTTCTTCTGGTATGACAATCTCAGTCTTTCCGCTTGCTGAGGAAAGGATCTGTCTTTTCAGAGCCATGTACTTCACCAAGCCTGACTCCCTTTTGTGGCAAACTCAGTGCTCCAGACATTGAACAAGACTTGTCCCAGGATTGGCCCTTGAGAAAACCGTGGATTTTTTCCTTCCCTAGCTGTACCTTTTCTTTCATTTCCATGCATACTCATTTCCTTACAGCTTTGATGTTTACAGTCTTTTGTTTTTTATCCTGGTTTTCATCCTTTTGGGTGTAACAATGGTTCCCCAGACACCAGACCAAATGCATTACTGAAATCTGTGCGCATTGTTTCCTCACCTAGAAAATATACTATTTTCCTGAAAAAGGTAACAAGCAGTGTATCCTATTTCCCATTCCTGTGACCCTCTTTTCATTAAGTATTTGCTGTGACATGGGGTGCCTGAGGGACTATGAACTGGCTGGAGCTATTCCATCCAGCCATCCACTTGGGCAGTGCAGGTTCTTTCAACTCTGATGTTAAAAACACACGGTGGGTTTTGTGAGGAAAATCTGAGGACTTAGGGTCCCACACACTAAGAAACCTTGCATGCTATTGAGGTCAGGCTTTCCACTCTGTGTTTGCTTCCTTGGCTCCCCGCTCCCTCCAACTCTTCAGTTACCAGCCTATTAGAATCGGTCATTAACCTGGTTAACGGGGAGAAACAGCAAATACCAGAAAAGATGATGTGCTTTTCTTAATTCCCATTTGGAAACTTGACTAGTTTAAACAGTAAATGTCTCAAGAAAAGGCAAAGCTCAGAAAAGGGTCCAAGACATGTCTTGCTTTTTTAGTGCCGGCACACCCTGGCGGAGAAGGGTGAGATGAGTACCTCACTGGTGAGTGGTCTTTGGGGGAAAAAAAGTAGTGCCCTGCCAAAGCTGCCAAGGTGGCTTTTTAAGCTGGGAGGCTGAATGGCCATGACTGCATTGTATTGTGCCATCTGATCCTTTTGGGTGATAGGATTGGTTAAGGTGATATCTGGATGCCTTCTTATCCTTTGTGTGATATGACTTGAACCCACGAACCTTTGTCCTCTTGAGTGGGAGTGGTGACACAAGAAGAGGGCAATGAAAGGCATGAGTAAGGGCAGAAAGGAAGAACTCATGCAAGAGGGGAAATATCCGTGTTTCAGGGAGGGACTAAAGCTGTTTCTCTGAAGTGAGACAACAGCTCTTTGTTAAGGACAACAAGAACTAATTCAGCACACAGAAATAAACCTGCCCACTTAATTTTTATTAAAGATCTGAAAAGGTAGAAAGAAAGAAATTTACAGTTTGTTTGGTATTTAGCTCAGGTAATTTTTAAAATTGTTTAATGAGAACACATTGTCCAAATTTTCATATGCAGATTCAATTAGTGTTCAGTTAATTAGCCTTTCCAGATGAGATTATTTAATTACATAACACTAACCTCTCTTAATAACTATTTAGGGTACGAAGGCTGCCTTTAATAAATTTAGAAGGGCTATATGTGTTTTTTAAAATCTGAAATGACACACACATAAATGAAACCAAATTGCACACAGAGGACAACCATTAATGGTAATGATCAAAGGAAAAAAACTATGTACATAGCTCAGAATCAGGCTGCTTAGAAGTTCATGCTGTGTTCCTCCTCTTGTCTGCTGGCATCCTAGTGATTTTATTAGGATTGTTACTGGAGACGATGTACAGTCTGGGGTTATTCCTCCAAAGAGGGTTGTAGACTGATACAAGGTTACTTTAATTAAAAGTTAGCTTGTGTTAAAAAAAATTATTTTGGGTACTAGGTTATTAGAAATTTTCTTTTTCAGATGATCTAAGGAAAAAAGGCATGTGAAAGCCCATTGAATGCTAACAATGTGATTGATAAATGTTGTTTGTTGTCATTATGTAACATAAATAACTGTATTTTTTATAAATTTATTACGTATATAGATCTTTTTATCTCCTGATACGAGATGTGCACTCGAACAATGACACTGTGATTATTAATATCACAATGAAACAGAGCATCACATCTGATAAAGGGTGATAAAGGTGGGGCATATATGGGACTAATTATGGGACGTGGCATCTTTGGCTTCTAAGTCACAAGTTTGAATCCAGAGTGTCTTGGTAAAGTGACTGACATCAGATAATATCTGATACTTTTCAGAAGGGAGCAAGAAAAGAAGCTTTTTTCCCTTGGCTGTTCTTGCATGGGTGATGTTTCCCACTTGCAGTGAATTTTGATGGGCTCATCACATCCATCCCCATATAGCTCAATAGCTTTTGTGACATTCTGTACACTACAAAACGCAAGGGCTACTCTCATTGCATTCTTTAGGACCAGCTTTGGAGTCCAAATTTTGAGTTACTGTCAGGAGCATGCATCTGCTGTATCCCAGCTTTGTGGCCCTCTTCAAACCATTTTATCCCATGACCCTGAAGGAGCATAGTGAAGTTCATAAACCACATCATTTGTTTTCCCCCTGTAGTAAGCTGAAATGTTCAAAGCAACCTCCATATGATCTGAGTCATTTCCCATTTGCAGCCGTGAGATCTGCAGGCATTGAGCAACTAAAAGGAATAGGATGGATATGCCTCATGTTAATCACCCCAAAAATCAAAATGCATTGCTTCTCTCCAAAATACTGTCTCTTTCTGAAAACTTTGGCTTAGTGCCTACAACCATTTTCAGCAAGGAGGGAAGATGACATTGCTGCAGATTTTTTTCCATGCTGTGAGAAACTAGCAAGGTGAATATACAATGAGGAGGAAATTGCTGAAATATCTGTCTTGGAGTGTCAGAGTCTATCAAAAAAAAAGGAGAAGGGATACTTGAGCAATTTCAGCCCTTTCATAAATGCAGTTCAAGCTGAAGCTTCAACATTCGGTACCTCAAGAGAACTGGTTGGCAATGACCAGACTTTGCTTTGTCTGATGCAGACAGAAATCCTGTTCTCTTCCATGGGGTCTGTGCCTGTATATCTGAGAGCAGGATTTGGCCTTGTGAGTGGTTCTATCCACAGCTGCAGCTGATGATACACACTCAGAGGAAAGAGAGAATGCAAATTCCCTTCAGGGAGGCAACCACCAGCCATGTCAACAAAGAACCTTCTGGATGTGCAGCAGTCAGCCCACTTGAACTGCTGTTTCCATGGTATACCAGATGCTGTAAAATATGCTTTCTTCAGGGGAAGAAGCTTTTCCTACTCCTGCGTTATCCTGTTTGATGATGGACTGTCCTCAGGCTGGTACCTCGCTGTATGGGCCACACGCAACAAGTCCCCCTGTCCCAAGCATTTTCTGAGTTGATAATGATAGCTCATATTCTGCAGCTTCTAAAAAAAGAAAAACCTAAGTGATTTTTTTAAACTTGGAATGTCATTGCTAAGTATGCTTTTAGTTGTTACTACTGAGTGTTTAATGCACAACAGTTCTTCCTGATGCACAAGGTGTCATACCACAATATTGGGTGTTGTTTTGTTTTTCTGTTTCCTTCTGCTTTTCTAAAAATCCAGAATACATATATTTATATTTATATTTCTCCCTGATTATTCTTTTCCTAATCCCCATGTTGCTTTGTTACAATTCCAGGTTTAGGGAGGCTAAAGCCACTGTGTACAAGTCAGCAGATGCCATTTCTGAGTTTGACTGCAGATCACCCAGTGGATAAGTATGAGGAAAGGAAGCAAAGATAGGTGGTCTCTGCTCCCATTTTCTTGTAAAATAGCAGCTGATTGTGAGCAGGTGCTAGGTTATGTCATGGATACTAAGTACAAGTGCAATTACAAAATGTGGACAAGTCTGCAATAATTGGTCGAAGCAAACCAAACTCAGCCAGTGTAAATAAGTTACCAAAAGCACTTAGGAAGCTTGCTGTGCTTCAAACATGACTCAGGAGAGGAGGAGGAAGATGTTTTCAGGGTACCAGTCTATTGGAGGCCGTGTTTGGGAATGATGCTGCAAAATTGACAGAGCTGCCTACATGTGGCATATCCCCTCAGTCTGAGTTCATGTAGGTTATTTGCTTTCCTTATGGCTATCAAGAGCAAACACCGGGGCCTTTTTATGGCTCCAGCTTCCTCCAGCTGAAAAGTGTACCTTGGTGTCTAAGGGATACATGCACATGCTCTCTGCTTTGTCTACAATCTGGCCAACACAACTCCATGGAGTCCTGTGTTTGCTCTTGGATTGTCTTTCCCATGCCTGCTACCACAAGACCTGCTACTAGGTGCTTACCAGGCCCCTGAAGGAGGCCAGGACAGCAGTGGGTACCAGGGGGAACAGTGGAGGCTGGTAGTGGTGCGTATGTGTGTGCAGTGCTGCATGGCATGAGAAGGTGTCCTGGAGTGTTGAGAATGAAGACTTCACTAATTCCTGAGGATGCTTTCTCACAGTCTTTCCAAGGTGCTTTTCAACTACTTCTCTTTCCCCATCCTGCAGGCTAGTACATCTCACTTTAGGGAAAAAGCAATCATGAGTGGTTAATTTTAACCCAGTGCAATTATTTAGAGGTCCTGGAGGTGGAAAACCAGTTACTGAATTACAGACCTGATTTGAATGTGTTCTGCCTGATCCCCCCTACTGTAGTGAGCCAGAAAAAGTTCTTCCAAGAAGCTGGCTTTCTGGAAGGCATTTCCACTGAATCATTTAAAGCCTAGGCTTCTTGAAAATGTTAATATCCTGCTGGATCACTGAAATGCAGCTGGTGGGTACAGCAAGTGCAACACCTATGTGTGTGCTTGCAATCCAAAGCACAAGCAAGCAGGCGGGGTTCAGGCTGCAGTGTGAGTGTCCTTGCTGAAGGCTCAGGCTAGGAGGGAAGTGGGCTGGAGAGCAGACCTGATTTGGCATGGTCCCACAGGACTGGAAGTTCCTCTGCCCAGCCAATGCAGCTGTGATACAACAGTGCTTTGCACTCTTGGTGGAACTGTGCCGGGTGACCTCGAGCTGTGCCCTGTGTGGCACTGGTGCCACAGTGTGGCTGGAAATGTCAGTTGTGTTTGTGCAGCTTGGAGCTGCTCTCCTGGGCACAGTGGTCAGGGTGTGCCCGTGGGCTGAGCCTGCTCTACCAGCCTTAAACAGCTGCCTGGAGAACAGTGCTGGGGGAATCTGACCCCAGGATTCCCTCTTGCATGAGTAGACAGCCTTTATAATGCTGAAAAATCATAGAAATTGCTGTCTGAAGTCCTACAATGGCTGGAGTATCTCTGTAGCAAAAATGCAGGTCGGTGTGAATGTGTGTGTGCCTTTTTCCCCTCCCACGGTGTCTGCAGGCAAAAGCCTTTTTGAGTTAGCTGTATGTATTGGTGGTATTACAAAGGCTTTGTCCACCTTAGTTTCTGTGTGCTAATGCATGAGGCTTTTCTGCTTACTTTAGTAGTGAAGAGCTTTTCAAGGGAGAATATATATCCTTTCAGGTGATATACATTCTCCTCAGGCCATCATCTAATCCACCTCTTTCATAATCTTATCTTTAGTGTGTTTTCTTACACATCATCCTGTGTTTTTTGTAGCTAAAGGAAAACCTAGAGTTCTTGCCTTAAACTGGAGACATATTGTCCTGTACAATAAAGGTATTACAAGTCTACGATTTAAAAAATATATATATATATAAAAAAGCAAAAAGCACAACTCTACTATAAGAGTAAAAGAAACAACTGAGAAAACCATGAGAGGAGGACTGTAGGTGGTTGCAAGTGCTTTGCTAATTTGGACAGTAAGTTAGCACCTAAGGGTGGTAAGTTAGATCATTGCTTTTGATTACCAGATTTTCTTTTGCTTAGTGTTGTAAAATACTCTCAAAGCATACATGCATTACATGAGCTTGTTTATTTGTGCCAGCAGTAGATGTATTTGCAGTAGTTTGTATTGTTCTAGCTAATCTTCTGTGGTATGTTGTAAAGCACAAGAAAGATTCAATACGAGACATAATTATTCTACTTTGTTACTGAATTTTCTCTTAAGAATGGAAATAGATCATGATTGTCTGTCTTCCATTAATATAAATGCAGATTAATGCAATCAAATGTGTTACTTTTTCCATAGACAAGGTGCAAACACAATGGAGCATGGTCCTCAAATATTGCAGTTTCATGAAAATAGATATTTTATCATTTACTTATGGGGATATATTTTGATTCTTAGATTCTTCTTTAGATTGATCCATTTGAATTCATTTAAGATACTAACAACTGAGTACAGTGGCAGGTTTACTTAGATAAATTGATACCAATTTTCATCAATTATGAAAATGAAAGACAGTAAAAATGCTAGAAATTAAAAAAAATAAATCTGCTTACTATTCTGTAGAGTGTACCAGCTAACTACTTTGTGCTAAACTTGACAGGTTTGGGGTTTTTTTAAATAATGTGATTAAGACCAAAACAAGATGACCTCGCCGTATTCCCTGTGCTTCCTTTTTGTGTAGTAAATTGTTAATTTACTTCTTGTTAATTTCTCTGTTTGTTTTCCTGCCATTTGCATACCTGAAAAAAATTGAGTCAAGACCAAAATGATAAAGTTAATTTAAAAATAATAAATCCTAAAATGGTAAAAAAATGCGGAGCATAAAACATTGATGAAAACATGTTTCATTGCTGTCCATATGTCTTTTGGGGTTGGGATATTTTTTTCCAGTCATCCTTTCTGGACTCTCTTTGTCACATATGAACAGTATTAGAAAGATGAGGTTATGAGTTAATACCACGGTTCTCCTGGCTGAGGTTCAAAGCTTTGTGTGAGTGGTAGAAACTGTGTGTAATAGAGCTTCTTCTAAGCACTTCTGTAAAATACTTTGTTATTTTCTTTCTTCCAGGGTTTTTGGGAAAGCCACACAAAACTCATAACAGAGTATGGACCTGTTTGTGGGTAAGCTTAGCAGTGCTATCAGATTTCTTCTTTCTGGCTTTTGGTCTTTGACTTTGTTGGGTGGGAGAGTAGAAAATACCAAGATAAGATGTTCATCAAAATGCAGAGTGCAGTGTTTCAGTTTGGGGGACTGTTGAGGGTTACATGTCCTTTTTTTTTTCATTTC
>VWYI01011996.1:0-18079 GCA_013399455.1 Anthoscopus minutus
AAGCTGCTACATTAAAGAGCTCCTCTGCATATCTGCACTAAGGTTTTTTCTCATGGCAAGGCAATCCCATATTCCTCAATAACTACATAGGCTCTCAGAATCTCAAGTTTTAGAGGCATCTTCTCCAATGCTGAAAGCATTATCATTTTTCTTCTCTATTTTCTTCTCTATGGCATGTAAATATTCATTTAAATATTAAAATATTAAAAGAGAAACTGGAATGGAACCATGAATTCCCATTCCCTATGCTAATTTACTTTTCTGTGTTCTTACTATGCATCTTGAAAAGCTTCAAGGAAACCATTTGCTGCATTACTTGACTAGGAACTATCAAGAATTACAAACATTTAAGAACTCAAATATCTTATTGCACATAATAGATTTCAAATGTTTTCAGTTCATGGAACTCTACCATTTTCCAGCAGAAACATAGTGTCCTAAATGTCAAAAGAAATGCTATGTCTTATACTCAGGAAAACTTGATTCGTTTTTTCTCAGTAAGCTTTTGTACACTGTTCCAAAGTAGTCCATAGATATACCAGAACCTGCAAAGAGGATAAAAACTACTTCATCATTACTTGTAGCTATTATTAAATTGTTTTAAAAATAATATTACCTCTCAAGTACAAGATTCTCCCTCTCCTAGCTTCACAGGTGGGCTTAGCACTGGGGTGGAAGAAAGGTGCCCAATTAAATCTGATACGCATGTATTCATCATTAACAGAAAAATATAGGTTGAAATAAGAAAAATACAGTTATTAAAAAGGCAAAGAACTAGCTCAAAAGACATTACAAAGAAGCAGAATATCAATGAAAATACTGAGGCCAGAAAAATTGGCTGCCATAACTAAGAAAAAAAAATAAATTCTCCCTTCCTAGCTCTCTCCCCACCTGCCAAGGTCCGCTCGGATGTCTTAATGGAAAAGTTAAAAAGTGATTATAGGGAAAACATCAGTATGAAGCATGAAAAGCTACTTATAGGGAGGAAAATGAAAGATGATCAAATATGTCAACATAAGAAAGAGTCAGGAGGTCCCCCAGCAGTCATGCTTGGCATGATTTTTGTATCCATCTTCCTCAATGACCTGGACAGAGGTGTGGTCTGAGACATCTTACAGCTAACAGATGATACTACACTACAGTCAATAGTCAAATTCAACATCTATGGCACAGGAGAACCAGAAAGATCTGATCTCACAAAATAGAGTGGGCAAAGATGAAAACTGAACATTGGGTACATAAATGTGAGGCAATGTATCTAGGAAAAAATAATAGAAACTATGCCTAACAGTGTTTACCTTAGAATCATAAATTACACTTTAGTTGATTCCTGGATTCATCACTGACAGATCCATTAAATAGTAAGTGAATGTCAACAACAGCCAAAAAAACCTGACAAAAAGTTGGGCATGTCAGAGAGGAAACTGAGAACAAGAGAAAGGATATCGTTTTGCTGATCCAGAAAACAGTGCTGTGCCCACATCTTCATTACCTTGCAGTCTTGACTCCAAGTCTCAAGAAGAATGCAGTGGAATTATAAGAAAATCACAGAGAAAGGAAATCAAAATTATCAAGGTGTTGGAACAGCCACCTTTTCTAAGACAGGATGAAAAGACAAGAGCTCTTTAGTTTGGAGAGGAGAAGGTTGAAGTTTACAAAATTGTGAAGGCAGTAGGTAAGAGTGGTGAACTGCTGTTCACCAAACACCACATTGCAGTAGTTAGGGCCCTTGGTGAAACATATCCATTCATATGCCGTCTAACATTACTAATGCAGCAGTTCTGAACACTAGTAAAAGTGCAAGGGGAATGAGAAGCAATGAAAGGGCCAAACTTGCCAGCTCTCTCTAAACAGAACATCCTCTGCCACCACAGCAGACAGAATGCTGAGCTAGATGGGCCATTGGTACAACTCACTTGGCTATTTCTCATGGTATGCTTACTTCAAAAAAGATTTCCTGGTTTGTAACTCAAACTGCATTGCAGCAATTTACAACCATGATTTCTTTTCTCAGTGTGTACACGAAGAACACATCCTATTATTATCACTTCTCTTTTCTTATTTAGCTTCAGTAACTGCAATTCATTCAACCTAGTCAGAGGTCCCTAAATCGTTGATCTCTCTCACTGCTGATCTCTGTATAATAGTCTTTATAATCTTGAACTGCAGCACCCAGAAATGAATACATTTGTCCAGCTAAGAACTTAAGTGCCCAAGGGAGCAGAAAGATGTATCTTACAGGTTCTATCCCTGATCATGCACGCATGTGTTTGCCTTCTTCACAATAGCAAGACACAGTTAATGCCCAATTTGTCATCCATGGTACCTACTGGACTTTTTTCTGAAGAGTTTCTTACCTAGCTACTCATTCTCCATTCACTTCTTTTTAAAGTAGATCATTCTAGAGTGCATTTCAAAGTTACTCCCCCCTGAACAGCTTCCAGCTCCTCACACAAACCACATCTCCACATTAGCAATACCATTCAGAATCCTAACCCCATCCTCCAGCACACCTGCAGTCCTTTTCATTTCAGAGACACCTCAAAATATCAAAAAATATTTTCTTTGCCATTCCTCGCCACATCAATGAAAGCACTGTTTAGGCAGAAATCAGAAAAGAGCCTAATAAATTCTGCTCCATATTTACTTCTATTTTGATAAGGAACCTTTAATAATTACTCAGCACAGTCTTCTAACAGTTTTGCTCTCAGAAACAAACCTCACAGTTGTTTCATCCAATACATTAATCTTTTTTTCCTTATGAAAACGTAATTCGCAGAATATCAGACACCTGAATAAATCCACTATATAATAGTCAAAGCCTCTAACCCATACAAAATTACTGCTACCTAGTCAATAAGAGGAAATTTGATGAATTTCATACAAATTTACCTTTTGTTTATTTTACAAAGTACTGAACCTGTCAGAGAGTCAGTTGTAAAACTCATCACTGCTGAATACAAGAGTACCATCACATGCATTCATTTCTCAAATTTTTTTTCCTATTTGACTTCGGGTTATATAAAACTTAGAAGTAAAAAAAAATGGAATTCATCTCAGTCTTATAAAGTCATTAAGGAAGAAAAAAAGAATCCATCTTAGTCTCAAAAGAAGTAAAAGATTTACTAAAGGTCTATTCCTTTGTGTACAACAGGCCACATGACTGATCTTTAACTCTGACATTAAAATAACAGTGTGTTCCAGAATAATGGTGTAATTAACTCAAAATGCCTACTGCAAATATAAAAAAACACCTTCAAATATTCAACAAATACCACCTTGCCACGACTATTGTTATCTGCTACTGCCAATCAGTATTGCTGTGGCTGTACAAAGACTCCAGTGCACCAGACTGTCGCTAATTATGTATATTCAAGTGATTAGCAAGCACTTGTTGCCTTGTTCACACCAGCCTCCAAACAGCAGTCTTTGAGAGGAGAATAGACTGTAAATTTATTGAGAGAACACTGTTAATCCTTTGGGGAGAATGTAAATGTAAACAGGACTACTCTACATCAAGGTGCTTTGACAACAAAAATCATCTGCATAAACACATGCTCAACAACAAACAGGTGTTCTATTTCACAACTAGCGCCCATTTGATGCTTTCAAGTAAGCATTATGCACAAACTGTTAGAAGTACTTTGAAACCAGCTGCAATTACTATAATTAGCTGTTTTCCTACACTTTGGTGGGTTTTTTTCCTATACCTGTTCAGTATTGTGTTGGTTGCAATATGTAAACCAAAGCAAAGCTAAGGTTCTAGCCTCCTGCTTAGTTTGCCATCCTCTCAGTTCAGCAAGCCCCATGCTAAGTTCTTACTTATCAGTAAAGTGCCACCAGTTAAAAGATGATGTTGGCATTAAATAACTTAACAGCCCTGTAAATGTCAGGTCACTCATCTAACACTCACCATTAATAGGAAAACAAGGGCAATTGCAAAAACAGTAAACCTTCAATGTTGAGGATTTCCTTTTTCACAGAAATGTCCCAAGGAACACACAAGATTTATTTTTAATAAATATTTTTAATAACAAGAATTTTACTTCTAGTCCTATCAGACAATGGGTGTTGAAAATTCTTGCTTGCAGACAACTACTCATTCAAATATGTTTCAAGTAAGTAAGAATTTTTAAAAAGTATTTGGTCAGAGTGCACACATTTCCTTCTGTTTAATAAATACAACTTACAAAGCACCTCTGCCTCCTTTTAAATTTTAATAATATTATGTGTTCAAGCATTTTATTCTAGTCTATCTCAGCCTTTCATGGCATCTACACAGCTTAGTTTTCAGCAGTTCCAAATGCTTCACCACAGTGATGCATTTCTATAGGTGAATTCAAGACAAACAAGCCTAGTGGCCTTCTCCAAAGTCAAACTGTAATGGGCTAATTTAATAAGCCTAGCAATGCCACCTACAGATAGTTAAAACCCAATTCTCCTACCTTATAGTTTGCCAGATTTTAACCACTGAACTGAGTCATTTCATATTCAGCATATGCTGAGAGATTTTTTTTTCTGTCCACAAATGAAAAGCTCAACAAGCTAAGACTAGGACTTCTCAGGGAGTAAGAACATTACTGGAAGGAAGGGCTACAGGTCTGTATATATACAGTACTAAAAGAAGGGCAGGCAGCAGAAAGAAAGAGGCTCCCTTGCCTTTGGTGAAATAGGCAGGAAAATCTATGATCAGCATAAGAAAATCTACAACACAGCACCTTTCCAAGACCTGGAGACAGTCTACTGTTGACCAGTTTATTTTACATCCTCCACCAACATGGAAATGTATCTGAGGTCCTTACAATGCTTTTTCCATCTGTAACAGAAGACTTCTGGTTTTTCGGACATCCATGCTGAGTGATTAAGAGTGCTCCATACATTTTTAACAGTAACTACTTTCTTCCCACCAACTGCTGCTCAGCAGAAAGTTATGAAAATTCTTCAGTTGTGCTGGGCTAGCCAAGTAATACACACAGTATTCATAGAAACTCTTTCCTAAGAGGCCAAAAGGATGACCAAAAAGATTAATAATTAGTTGTAATATTACAAAATAAAAAAAAATTAGGGTTTTTATTAAAAAATAAAAATAAATTTTAAAAAAGCAGGAAGCATTGTCTGGAAGATTCCAGGAAAAGCTAATTTTTAGGCTTTTTTCAAAGACATCATCCCTTGTGAAGCCCAGAGGACAGCAAACCAATAGCTATTCTCATTTACTCTATTAGCTTTTATGGCAAAGATGTACATAGAGAATTCAATCCTTTCCATTGTACAAGCAATCCCCACAATGACACAATGTTCTCTGCTACTTCTTTCCTAACAAACAGAAAAACTGGTAAGTTATAAAAACAAATAAAGGATGATTGTATCTACAGGCTGTATATTCAAATATGAAGAAACACAAAAATCAGTTCCTTTAAGGTTTTCCATGTACACTAACAGTTCTAACATTGTCTTGTATTGGTCATCTTTGTGATTTGTGTTCCTAGCTCTGTGTAATAATCCAAAATCAAATTTCACAATACGGTAGCACTCAGGCACTGAAAAAAATACAAACACTGCATACCATCAGCACCACTATTCATCCAACCTGAATTAAAGTCAAAGCAAAAGGATATCTCTTTTAAGCCAGTTTAATTCCCTGAACCAATACCGCTTGCTCAGATGAGCACCGCTGCCACACCAGAAGATGCAGCTGAAATGCACAAGCAAAGGTGGCAGTTAATGGCCCTCCTGTGCCATGCTAGGGAGAAACAGACATTAGCTTAGCTAATCTCAGTGTATCACAATCTCTCCATGAATCACATGAATTGATTTGCAATAGTTTAAGCTAAATCTTCTGATTTTGTAGTAAAAACATGGTAAAAGTTAGAATTTGTTACAGAAGTTCTGATGGGAACTGTAACTTCTACTGTCACCACATGAAGAGGTTGCAAGGGGGGAACAAACAGCTGTGAAATGCTACAACAGCTCCAAGCAGATACACAGATATGGTTCCAGTATTTTATTGTCAAGGAACTCAGCTATAAGCTAAATAGAAAAGACAACTATAAGGGTATTCACTACTCATTCATGTCACCCCACAAAGTTACATGCAAAGACATCCGCTTTCTGTTTAAGACCCTTTGTGAGACTCAAAGGCAATTAATTACGAGAAATAGTGTATTGAAGTCCAACATAAGGAGGAGGTGAGCCTGGTTCCCCTCACTTACATACACAAGTATGTAGTTTCCTGTGTTTCAAGTAAAAGTTATAAGACAGAGTTAAAGAACATTATATAACAGAAGTCACTATCAGCATTTGCAAAGAAATGTACATAATTTGTTAAAAGTATTAAAGCATTACAAACCATCAGCATTCTGAAAATGTGTGCTTATGTTTACATTTACTTTAATACAGGACACAAATTTAAGCATGTATATACATGAGATCAATACGGTAACATTCTAAACAAATGTTTTGAATTTGCTAAGTTTAAGTGCATCAAAGAAAAAAATTTAAATAATAGTCAACCATGGATTCCAAAGAAAGACAAATAATTTTGACAGATCATTCTGAGCCTTATAGCGCTAGTTATATCTGGTTTATTGTTTCATTACATTATTTTCTTAAAAAAAACCCTTTTCAATGAATGCTGCATCCAGATTTTTCATTTTTTGCATGTATTCTGATGGAAGGTGAGATCTTCTTAGAAAGAGTTGGGCAGATTAAAAGGACAGATATTTTTGCATCAAGACAAAGTTCTCAGCTAACACTACCAACAAGTCTCATACCAGAGTACTGTTTCAAAATTACATTCTTCCTGAAAAATAGTATATAGTGGTTACACATGCATTAGATCTGAGATGGTCAGATCTGACTGCTTGATTTCCTCAGGAAGACCGAAACTTCAGGGATGATCAGCAGCAAAAGCTCAGGTAAGCATGCAGGGTGAAATTTGAAGTGAGCTATTAGCTCTTCCTTTCAGGATTCTATGAGTAATTTGTTAGCTACCATCCATCAGGAATGAAAAGGTGACTAGCACAAGCCAATATATTACAACTACAAAACCCTTGTGTCTACTTCTCATATTATTTTGATGTCTTCCTCTTAAAGAGAACTAACTTACAATGCCAGAGAAATCACAGTATTTATCAGTATGCTGAAGAAAGCATGAGGAATCTAATAGTATTCAACATTCTCCAGATGAAGCAGCCCACAGTTGTAGCCTGTGAGCTTTCTTGGCTGAACTTTACCCAAAAGCTTTGATGAGGTAAGAATTTAATCGTTGGCAAGAAAAAGAAAGCCTTTTTTCAGAAAGCCCACCCTTTGTGGCAAAGGCTCCATATAGGCTGTGTACATGACTGCCTATTGCAAAAATCAAACATTTAGGGCTGCTATGATAGGAGTTGCAAAGCAACAGAGGAGCTGCAGCTCACAGACTGGGTGACAGAGCAAGCCAAGAGGCCTCGCTAATGGGAGCAGTCAGACACCCCCAGGTTCAGAAATAAGTAGCAATGAACAAAGGAGCAACCAAAAAGGCTGCCAGAAACAACCTGGCGTGGACAATGCAGTATTCAAATCAAACACTCCAGAGCACCAAAGCCTGCATAAGGGTGACCACTAAAGCTGTAACTGCTCATACAGCCCTGGCAACTGTGAGCTACCCTGTCCATGAGGCAGGGCACCAACAAACCACATGAAGCATAACTAGAGGAACAGGAATAGTGGCAGGCTACTTTGGCATGGCCTCATAGACATAGGAGATTTGGAAAATGGCTACTGCCAAATGTTTTAGGCATGGTTATTGACATTATTAACTATATTACCAATGATTCAGACTTCCCAAACTGATGTTTCGTTGTTGTTCACTGCTTTTAATTATTTTCTGCAATGGGTAAAGTGTTGTTTACAGACCAGCTAGAAAATGTAATTTTGTCTTAGTAAAAAATTAAGTTAGTGAAATTCAAGTGTTTCTGTAAAGACCCCTCAAACCCCTAACAGCATCCTTCTTCACAGACCAAGCTTGCAGAAAGAATACATTCTCCCAAGAATAACGTGTGCTGTAAGTTGTGTTCTCTAGCTGCCTCCATATTTGATGTTCCTCCTAATTTCCTGGAAAAAATAATCCCCAAAACATACAAGATCATAAGCTCACAGAAAACATACACACTCTGAAATCCTTCTTCATCAGATTGGGTGACAGTACTCCAATCAACTGCTTTGTTGTTTAACAAAGAGAGCACTACTTGTACAAATATTTTAAGTAAGTACACTTTCAAAAGTAGTTTGCTAAGCAGGGCCAGATAATAAATAAAACACTGTAATACATTTACAAGGCAGACTGCACAAAATTTGCTTACACCAAAACCCATGGCAGAATAAGCATATTGTGATGGATATCAGAGTGCCCTGCACCACTCTAACCACAGTAAGCAAACTCTTTTTAGGTTGCTGTCCTTGTGGTCCTCGCTGTCACAGCCCCAAGGCAGTGTAAAGCAGTTCCTCCTCTTCTCTCCCATTCCCAGCACGGGCAGTGGCTGTGAGTGGCTTTGGGAGCAAGGCTTGGGGCTGATGTCATGCTGGAGGTTGCAGGGAAAAACAGTGCCAGTGTCAAACCCTGGCACGCTGCGGGGTATCAGCACAGGAGGCAGGTTGGAAATCTGGCCTGGGACCAGTGAGACTTTAGATCATCATTTCACTAGAGAAGGCAGCTGTAGCAATAAACACAATGTTCACTTCTGTTCCACGGGATGTCTCAAATGTAAACATTCACTCTATAGCTGAATTTCCAGTTTACATTATGCTAAGCACAAAGAAGAAGAAATGCAAATAGCTGACCTCTAGTAAGGCTAATAAATCTCTTAAGTGTTGATTCCCAAATACCTTCAGACAATTCCTTTCCCCACTTCCACAAAATACCTTTGGAGTGACATCACTACAGTTTTAAACAGCAAAGTACATTTATGACCCTGAGAAGTTAACCAGAAGGAAGAAACAATGAATGAGATCATCCAAGGAGAGGGGGGATGTTTCTTTTCACAAATTACCGCCACTTTCTTTTTTCCTTTTTTTTTTAATTTTTACTTCTAAATAAAATTTGCATCCTAAAGCTTTTCTCAGTCTCTCCATTATATAACAGTTCTTTAGGAAACAGCCAGCTACCCTGACAACTGGGATGTTTTGCCAGAGTGGCTTTGTCTAAATCCTAAAGCAGTACTTGGCTATGCGCTGAGCCCAGTGCCTGCCTGTGATCTGAATGCCAATTAAGAGTGCTGCCCTTCTTGTCTGACAAGTCTGAGCCTTAAAGGTCCATCTGAGGTCAGCAAACTGGGCTACTTTTGTGAGCTTAAGAGACTGAAAAACACGGCCAACAGTACAGTCCTTTCCTTTAAGTGTCACACTGGGCAAAGACCATTTCATGTACAATTGTCATTACATCTTATTTAAAGCAGAAAGAAGAATATTCATGTTTTATTTCAGTTTGCTTTCAAGTCTTAACTTTCATTCCCTGCATCATCAGTGAAATTCAACCTCCTAGCAGACAGGTAGTGATGAAGACTAAACTACTTGTAATTTGAAGTCAATCAAATAAACATCCTGGGGTGTATCAGGCAGCCAGGAGGTCGAGGGAGATGATCCTGCCCCTCTACTCAGAGCATTGTGAGGCCACATCTGATATCTGAATCAGTTCTGGGCTCTAGAGTTCAAGACAAGGAGCTACTGGAGAGGGTCCGGTGGAGGACAATGTGGGGTCTGGAGCATCTCTTTTGAGGAGAGACTGTGAGAGCTGGGCATGTTCAGTCTGGAGAAGAAAAGCCTGAGAAAGATCTCATTAATGGATATAAATATCTCAAAGATGAGTGTCAAGAGGAAGGTGCCAGACTCTTTTCAGTGGTGCCCAGCAACAGGATGAGGAGCAATGGCCATAGACCAAAACACAAGAAATTCCACCTCAATATGAGGAAGAACTTGTTGCCACTGAGGGTGGCAGAGCACAACAAGTCTGTCCAAGGAGGTGGTGAAATCTCCCTGTCTTGGAGATACTCAAAACCCACCTGGGCATGTTACTGTGCAACCTGCTCTAGGTGACTCTGCTATGGCAGGGGGGTTGGACTGGATGATCTCCAGAGGTCCCTTCCAACCCTAACAATTCTGTGATTCTGTGATATCCAAAATTCAATTAACAAGATTAACAAAAATTCATAGTGAAATACAAAATAATTCTAGTTTGGCATTTGCACACTAACTCAAATGTATAGGCTCTATATTATTTGACTCTCCAGCTTTCCTGTGAGTCCCCATTCAAAGAAGTCCTATATCCTAAACTTGTATTTTTTGTTGCAAATCACGAGAAACAGTGCAGCAGGCCAAAATGCTGTTTGCCGGGATTTGTTATAAACACCTGGAAATACTCTTCTTTTGACATTTTTCAAGAGATCTTTTAAGATACAAATGGATAGCTGATTTATCACTATCAGGGAGTTATAAGGAAGGAGTAACTTCCTTTCCATTCTTTCACATTTTTTCTTCTTTTGGAGGCAGAGACAATTATCTGGTAGTACACAAAATGTTATTTTCCTCCTTACTATTGCTTTTCACGTAAACAGTGAAATCTTTGTCTTAAGAACTCTACTGTGAATGCCAGATTTTTTTTGTAAAATTTTTAGCTAAAACGATGAGCTGAGACAATTAATTAATTAATTAATCTAATAAACTACCATTTACATTCCCTGTTTTACCACCTTTCATTTTAATTGGCATTTTAAGCTTCAGTTCTTCTCATGGGAAGTTGCAGTTTAAACACTGAAATTTTTACACATGAGCATCTTTAATTAACCCCTAAAGGAAACAATACCTTGCCTCCCAGGATGAGGAAGACAATTACATTTTGCACAAGGTATTACTCTATCATTTCTATGAAGGTTTAGTGATAACCCACATTACTGAATATTAACATACATTTCAGAGATAAGATGAAGAAGAATTGGAGTGTAGCTATTGATTTTTACAAGGCATTTTAATTTTAGACATCACAGTTCAAAAATTAGCGAAAAAAAAGTGAAATTGGTCATTAACTTGTCAGATAATACCACAAATTACAGAGATATTTAAAGGAACAGTTTCACTGAAACTAAGGTCAAATCTCCCACTGAGAAAGGCTGCTAATACGTGTTTGAACTTGCAAACTCTTCCTTGCACAACTACATTAAGAACCTACTGTGATATACTTTTGGCATATGATCTTGAGGAGGAGGTTGCATTTTTCCTTTATTTTACCTATAGTAATTCATTCATTCTGCAAGTGATACTGTTAGCAAGGGGGAAAACTGGTATGGAGTAACACTTACATAATTTACAAAACAAAATTCTGCGTGATATTTATAAATATATAGATGTATGCTTAAAATTGCATTAAAAATACTGAAATTAGAGCTACGTTATAAAGCTGTCTCTATACAGAAAGAATTTAATCAAGCATATCTTGGGGGTTTTTTCAGTCCATCTCTTTAATTATAATATCTTAATTTTCCTCATATCTCAAAGTGTACATTGTAATTCCTGACCAGAAAAGGAATTACACGGATGTATCCCTACATAAAACTTAGACAAAATATTCTCAAATCTTTCTCCCAGCTTTTAACTCAGGGTTCCAGTACTTCTGCTACAGATGTCTACACAACACTGTATGCATGTCTTGTATCATTGAGCTCCTCTCTGAAGCTCCTAGCTTTTATATGACACATCTTTAATTTGAGTTCACTCTTCCACATTCACAGGCTGTTGAGGTCTTGTGGACGTCTTCCATCATAATTAAGTGCTGAGTAAAATGCTTCTTAAGTCATTGTTGTAAAAAAACCCTCAGACCTCACAGAACAGCAATTGAAATTGCATCAACATTAACATAAACAGTGCCTCAGGGCCAAACCATCAAATTTCCATTACATAAAATTGAGGCATTCTCTGCCCCAAATAAGTATTATGTATGACCTTCCAAAATAATCAAGGCGATCTTATATGACCATGGAAAAATAACCTTTTGTCTGATGAACTTCACAACCTCGAAAAAAGCTGGAGCAAGTTTCTGAGGAAATAAATAAATAGGCCCTGCACCAATCTGTTGTATTCAAAGTCTTCAGCCATGTTTACAGTACTGTTGAAAAGCACGTGGCTGACATCCCTTCCACAGCCACACGCATACCTTCAGGTTCAGAGCTGATGAAAAAACCACTGACTGAGAGCACTGGAAGACAAACTCCTTGAAGAAGACATTCAAAGCTTCCTCCACAATTTCATTCTCCACGGTTTTTAGAAAATTTTCAAAGTTTTGCAGCTTTTGTGTTGGACCAGAACTGCACTACCAATTTATCTTATCAGCCTCCTGATTATTGGTGAACATCAGGAAAAGCAATATACTGAGAGAAAAATATTAAGAAAAATAACATTATGAAACTAACTGCTTACTTTGATTTCCCTCTTTTGTCTTCTCTCCCAGTATCAATGCAGCATCACAGTAGTCATAGGAGAAACTATCCTACATAGTGCCATCACTTACAACCCTCTGAATACATGGCTACAACGTCCACATCCACTATCAAACAAAATCATTGTGCTCAGCACTACACAGCAGCAGTTGAAACACATGATTTCAAAAGGATGTCGACCAGCAGAGTATCAGCTGATGCCTGATATACAAAGATGTCATGCAGGTTTGACAAAGTCTCACCGTTAAAGCACATTTTACTTGGGGAAAAAAACCCAAACAAACTAATTTTTATATATTTGGGGTACCCACTGTGATGAGTGTTTATACCTTGTGCACAGCAGAGCAGCAGTTTGTCATGTGGAATATAAACCATATAACTAAGCCACCTTATCTAGGCAATTTCATCTGGATTCACCTTTTAGGAACTAAGAAAATTTATTTTCTCCAAGTTCTTTTTTCTCCCTCAGTTCTTCTTCAGTCTTTACCACTCTGTAATTTTATTTCTAGCCCTAATCTTATATTTCAAAATCCTTTTACTCACTTTGTGTAAATACAAAGTTACTGTTCTTTCAACATTTAAGGAATTGCCTCTGAAACAAACCCCCAAGGCTTATTCAAGCCTACAAACATAGAGACTTAGTAGAACAATTTTCTGCAACATTAAAAGCCACTGTGCTACATTTTCTTCCAATGCGAAGGTGTCCACTTCATGAAATGTGTAAAAAGCAATTGTAAAGAGATTATCCTTCACACAATAGGCATCATGCATATGAGCACAAAAGTTGGGTTCACAACTGAATCACATTCCCTACCTTTTGCTAAAAACTTTGCATATGACAAGGAAAAAAAGGAAAAGTTCTGAGAAGATTGACCAGAGATGTGTTTCAGCATGCTGAACAACTGTGTGATTGTGAAACCAGGTGAGAACTTCTTACATGCCTTCACAAGAAATTCCATAAATGTCTGATTCTGATCATCACCGCTCCTTTACGATAACTTCTGACCTTTCCACAGCAGCCCATATGTGTACACTCACTTCCTCCTGTTCAGACAACTCTGATTTTAAAAGGATTTTAATTCCTACAGATATACAAGTTTGATCATGTTTTTGAGGATTTTCTCTCAGGTGGCTGTGCTGGAAAATCTTGCCTATAAACTTCTTTATGTTTACATGTTAATCCAAGACATCGCATTAAGTGCTTTATCAAGTCTTTTCCTGCTAAAAGACAAATGAGTTAAGCAGTGTGAAAGGTAACAGCTCTCCTTCAAAGCAAGTACTCGTTGCTTTTTCAGCTATCCTTTCCAGCCTTTGGTACTTCACAAAGGATGGTCTACCTTTGCATTTGTTTAGATGTGTTGGAAACTCAAGACCTGTTATCTAGGCAAATTTTCTGGGCCATTCTGATCTCCTCTACACTCTTCCAATATTAATATGGCTTAAAGAAGTTTTAATTTATGTTCCAAATGAGATCTAGAAAAACTGAAACCCAAAAACTTGACTTGACAAATCTGAATTGAGTAAATTGGTATAAACTAGTCTCAAGAAAAAAAATTAGTAGGCAGACAAATAAGCTTGGAAAACCTGTCAAAACAACCTCTGTAAAAAGAAATAACATCAGAAACCTGAGGTTTCTTTTTTAAGAGTTAGTTAGATCAGAAAAAAATTCCAATTTATATAGACTGCCGAGGAAAGCCAGCTGTGAAGAGCTGCAAAGGTGTTAACACCTTTCCTTTTTTTTTTTTTCCCTACTCTTCTCTAGCATAAAATATTAGCCACTATCAGACAAAACATGCAAGAGAGTAACCACTGGTGCTATTCTTAGTTTGTTGTTAACTTGCAGAACAGGTCACCTGTGACCAGACAAAACCAAACCAAGTCAACAGTCAGCTCCCAGGTGAATGCTCTAGGATTGTCATGAACTGAATGTCACTGTCATGACATCTACTTTGGAGATGGGTATTGTTAAATGGGTACTGTTTGCTTCTAATGGCTTCTCATGAATAATACTTCTAGGTAGGGGTCTTCTATTCAGTAGCAAAATGTTCTAGAGATTCTTTCTCAAGTCTTGGTCTCTATATACAGGTGGAACTATAAATCCTTGGAAAGAGAGGCCAAGACTCTCAAAAAATCGAATTAGAGCATTTTAACCTTTGGACACAAGTGCTGTAACCATGAGTACTGGTTACTTCAAGTCTGGATGAAGATAAGAAAAGTCATTTTCCTGTGTGAATCTTAGCTCTTTCATACTGTTTCAGCAAGAGCTAGCTACACTTAAGCCACATTCACTTCAAAACAAAACAAAACAAAAAATTCACTGCAATTTCCAAATTACATCACACTCTTACAGACTTCTTACATTAAGAGAATCAGTGGTGAAAAGGAAGTAACAACTCTGCCACCTAGAGAGCCCTGCCAAACATCAAAGATGAAGAGTACAAACTCTTTTCTTACCACCTGTGCAAAGAAAAAACTCAAGTCATCTACTGTCAACATCATTCTCCAGTCATCTGGACTGCAGACTTCCAGAGTGTTAAACACAATGCTGGACACACTCCCTGTGTGCTGATTATCTATGCTGTCACACCAGACACGTTATCTTGACAGACAACAAGTCTGGACATCTGGGGCAATCAAGAAATTCCCACTACCCATTTTCTTTGCACAATTAATATTAGAAATAATTTTCAAATATTACACCTGGTGTTAAAACAATTTCAAGGCCTTGATTTATCAAAATTCAGGCAATTTTATTCCAAATGAATAAATAATTATATGTATGTGTGTATTTTACAGATACTCTAAAACACATTTACATTTTAAAAACTGTTTGAGCTCAGTATTGATTTATTTACTATGTTTTTGTCAAATAAATGGAATATCCATGTTCATCTTGTATGCACTTAAACTGTAAGTATTTTGAAACCTTTCCTTACCATGTAAATAAATTCCTTTAAATTATCTTGTGCTTTTCAGAGAAGAATATGTCAAGATTTTTCAACCACTTTACCTTCCTCCTTCACAATGTGACTGTTACCAATCTCTGGAACAAAATCTGAGATTGTTAAAGGGCAGCATCCCCATATTCAAAGCCTGAAGGAGCATACAGAAGCACCTGCTTGAACAGTAACCTCAGCAGCCTGAGCCAATTCCCACATCACATACCAGGTACCTTTTCCACTAATTTATCTGAATCTGAATACAAGTTAATACAACTGAAACAAGTTAAGTCAGTTATTTCTCAGGAAATTAGGGGAAAGTACACAGTCATGCTGTGTACAAAGACATTATAACAAATCTTCTGTCAAAAATCTACAATCATTACGCTTTGAAATTTGACTTAGAACTTGCCATTTGGCAAAGAATTCATTGGATGTCAGAGAAGTCTGTAGGTAGAGCCATACAGATATTATTAACATTTATATTTATATACAGCTATATATGCTCCACATCTGCTAGACTAAGGCTTGTTGAGCCTGGCAGCCCAGTTCTCCAAAGGCATGTTATACAGGCCACTTTCCCTCTCCTGATGTAGAGACTGATTGTTATTTCCTGCAACTGCTCCTTCTGACAATCAGTTTTCTACAACAGGATGAGAGCAGAGGGGCTCTTCCTTGCACTCCACATATTACCTTTAATGATATCTGGGAGACATCAATTTATTTAGAATTATTCCATGTGGACTGCTTCCTTCATCTCTCTACTGTCATCAGTATAGAGATGAAGGAAGCAGTCCACATGGAATAATTCACACCAGGACAAATGCCCTGCAGAATTCTGAATGAGGCAATGGGGCAGTAGGTGATAAAAAGAACAAGCTGGTCAGAGTGGGTGCCTGGATGTCTGGAACATTTACAAGTTGAGATAAATTCAAAATTGTCACAGAAATGAGCTGAAACATGGAACAGCTGGGACTCACAATGTTCTGAGAGGACCCACAGAAAGAAGAGGGCCAGATTTGGACTGAGTACACGCAGATGAAGAGTAGTAGGACAATCAAAAGAAGAGAATATTATTCTTGAAGGAAAGGGCAGATAAGAGCTTGTTACAGCCAGCAGTTTCATGTTTCAAGTGCAAATACCTGTTCTAACCCAAACTGAGAGAAAATTCCACATGATACAATTACTTTTTAGTTGGATTTTAAACAGCAAGTCACATCCCAAGCAAACTCCTTTAAAAGACTGACCAGGTAGTTACCAAGTAAAGCATTCAAAAAGTTTTAAAAAATGCCAGAACTAAAGCTGACTACACGGGTTTAATTTCAGATACATACATAGTAGCATGGGAACTCTGCTCCTCTCACTAAACAAAACACTACTCAGTATTTCCTTCATTCTTTATTTAAGAGTTAGACTCAACTTTGCTTCATAATATCTAATGTTCATTAATCTCCAGCAGATACATTGAATTTAAAGACCTTGACACAGCTACCTATTAAAAAGTTTACTGTGTATGCATATTAAATATAGCCTTAATTCTATATGTATACATTTGAAAACTAATTTTCCCTGTTACATGATTATTTATCTACACTTTAATTAATCATTTTATTTCAAAGAGTAACTGTTGGCATACTGTATTTTTTCTTGCATTTCTGTGTCTAGAAATCTCCCCTGTGGAAAAAAAAACAAAACCACAAACAACACCCAAAAACTCCCAAACTCAATGGCAACTGCCTTAACAGTACTCAACCACAGTATCAAAAAACTGGGAGCTGTAAAGTAAGAGAAAGTGTCCCAGCTCACATAGAATAAAAAATACATGAGTGCATCTTTCACAGTGTTGGACTTTTGATGGAAACCTAAAAAGAAAATGAGCAATTTCCCTTACTTATTTTCTGCAACTGCTTCTTTTTCCAACAGGTAAAAAAGAGTTGGAATAAAAAATTCTTGTTTTCTTGAAAATGAAAAAAATCCTTGCAAATAGTTCATATTTCACCCCCAGCCCCAAGCAAAACCTCAAACCACAGGATAATTACAAACACAGATCTGCTTCTCAATATGAAATGTTATATGCCAAATGTGATATTTTAACATTTGAGTGCTTGGAATTATTTCAATAGTCAAAGCTGAAAGACTGTTTTAAAGAGAAAACAAACAAATAATAATGCTTTCTTGCTTTCTGCTCTTCTGAATTCCTTTAAAAAAAATAACACGATGCGGCTCATATCAGGCAAATTAAGCTTATGCTGTGATCTAACACCTCTAACAAAATGATCAGCAACAGAACAAGAATTTATCCTACATTATATCCATCTCCCATATGAAACTATGAAGATCTGTCATTCATGTCTCTTCATAAACTCGTGCTCATTCCACATGTTATAGAATTTAACTGGTATGATGTAAATTCACAATAAAATACACTTTATCTTTCTAAACAAGTGCAAAATGCAAATTTGTCTAACAAACAAATATGTATATCTCTTTCTTTAATTATTAGTTTCATAACTTAGGACTAAGATTCAACTGAACATTTGAACTTAATTTTAAGTACAGAAGTGTTTTGTCAATATTATTTTTTACAGTCTTTCAACTCAGAAGAAAAGCTCACCAATAGTGGGGGATGGGGGGATGGTCTAATGTTGATTTATTTTAAATTTAATCCATCAATATTTT
>VWYI01012082.1:302-34493 GCA_013399455.1 Anthoscopus minutus
AAAAAAAAAAAAAAAAAGGAAAAAACTTTAATCCACTGCTTAAGTGTTAAGAATGAAGCAACGATCATGGGTTATGAGTCTAAAGGCTTATGGTAAAAGCATTTCTCTTGCTTACATTGGCATAAAGACAAAAAGTTTCAAAGAAAACATATATGGAGTCTGCCAATTCATTACAGTATTTCTGCTAAAAAGAATTTCCCGCACAGGTCAAAATCCAATGATATACGAACCACAACGTCTTCTGAGGTTTGGATCATGTATGCCATGAAAATTATGGCTGCTTATCTAATCTCTGAAGTTTCATTTCTTCCTTTTCCCTTCACAGTCTTGATCTCTCGTTCCACAGCCTCATCTAAATTTATTGCTACTCATACCAAACCTTCTCACTCTTTTTAAAATATTACAAGTAAATTCCACCGAAGTCTTCTTTTTTCTTCAGTTAACCACAGACATCAGCCTGATAGCTGTTTCAGAGACCAAGCCTCAGGAAAAGAGAAGTGGTAATTTATCACACCAAGATTCAAGGCCTCTATCTGGTTGAGTGAGCTCTTCTTTCATATCCACAGATGTTTCCCTCAGGATCAAATGAACAAGAATTCACCACCTCCATCCCACAGTCCTACTGCAGAAACATGTCCTAGAGATTGCAGATACTGCATACAAAAATTGACCCATGTATTTGCACAACTATATAAGCAATTTAAACTTTTTATTCAAACCCATTACACCTGGAATTAATACAGCTGTTGTTCTTTTTAAAGCAAATACTTGATCTTCAAGCTGGATGGACCATCAGATACTGCTGACTAATGAATGGCTATGTATTGTTTCACCTTTAATCCTCATTGATATTAATGGAGGCACAGTCTTCAGACTGGGGCACCTAATAACAAGTAAAGTCTTCCCTTCATGTTTGAAATATCTACCATACCAATGCTGGAAGATTTTAGATGAAAGAAAATTTGGTCAGTACCATTCTCTGGAAAAAGTAATTTTAACAAAATACAAAGTTTTCATCAATTTTGATAAAAACATAAATATTTTAGTTTTTAATAAACAACTTCTGCTGTATTTTTTTTTCATTTCCATTATATTCATTTACTTCATCACTTCACTTGTTCTATACCTTTGCCATTAAATACTGATATGTAGTATGTGTCACTATTAACAAAGCAAAATCACCTGAATATCAGGTTACATTAATTCAGAATTTTTAAAATTAAATTTCTCAGGGTTTCCATGCCATGAAAAACTTCAAGCTTTTCTCCAAGTTAGAACAAAAAGAGAAGTCATCATATTTTATACTGAACAACATAAAAATGCCATTTTCAACCAGCAATATAATACATGATCAAGAAACCTAATTTTCATGGTCTTGGATGAATATGAAAGTGCTCGAGATAGGTATAGGCTTCATTTTTAGAAAATCTCAGAAACATGAAATAATGATCAAAACGCTGGACTGAATTTCTAAAAATTTGAGTTCCTTATTTTTCTTTTATATTTTTACTAAAAAGACATACAAACATGTGCAAATGAACAAATAAAAATTTTCCCAAAAGTATAATCCCTGTTCCACATCCTAATGGAGATGTAGCTCTGTCTCTGACACCCTGTTGTCTTGAGACACATATGGGAAATTTTAATCTTCATGCAAAATAGGAATGAACTAACCCCTTTAACCTTAGTATCCTGGCCACATGAAGATTCAGGACAATGGATTTTGCATTCTCCTTCAGAATACTTTCTGTGCACATACAGTCTGCTGGAATAACATAGAACACTACATTATAAAATAATAATTTTTCTAATAGAGTAACAAATTTTACTCTGTTACAGAATCCCTACATAGGAAGCCATTCTGGAATAAGTATAATAAAACAGCTTCTTTTTCTATACATTGGCCAGTCAATTTTTTCAAATTCCATAGAAAAGGCCACTTTTAACTGGCATTCAGGCAAATCATTACCACACCAATCCCTTCATTATCACTAAAAACAACACCTTATACCATTTTTAGTCTCATATTTTGCCCAAAGTCTAAAGCAATGTAAAAAAAAAAATCAATATTTACTATGTTTTGTAATTTTTTAAATCATATTAACTTGAAGTATAACCACATGAAATGAGCACCAGAAGGGAAAACTTCAGACAGCTGTGTAAATTCATGCCCTTCATTTGCTGTAAGCAAAGATTGCACTCTTAAAATATTCAGATAAAACAAATTCAGGTTGAATTAGTTCAACCTCTCTCAAGCATCTGATCAATAAAAAGAGCTTTAATATCATCGGAAAGACAGTGAACTTCCCCAGAAGGCCATCTCAACTGAAATCTACACTCAAACTCCATTTGCTTTAATCTGGCATATATAACATAGATACATCATCTGGAATATATAATTTATATATTCCTCACTATTCACAAGAACTTGTAGGAGTCTGGACCATTTCCTACATAAATCTTAGGGGTGTAATAGAGAGAAGCCTCGCACAATATGTCACTGTGATTCTAATTCCATTAAAAACTTTATTTCATCAGAAACTGTGGCCCTTCATACATGTGCTCCAAAGACTCTTCTTTTACTCTTTGCATTAGTTTTAAATACAGGCTCATGAAACTTCAGAGAATATTAACACTCAAAGGAAAAAAAAAAAATAAAGAAAAAAAAAGTGTTATAGAAGGAGTTGTAACTAACAAAATTCCAGAAAGGGGGAAGAAATGGGATTAAACTAATAGTTTTTTCATATTGGTACTTGCTGTATCTTTAGAACAAACATTATGGAAATTAAATCAAGACTTTCTCAGACTTCCTGCTTCCTTTATAATGTTCTCTCTCTTTCTGCAGAAACAGATTTAACTCCCTTTTCACTTGCTGCCTTCAGATCATGCTTTCCAAGGAACATTTGAAGAACTGCACCTAATTCAGACAGTTCAGCAGACTTAAGGATCTGCACAGAGAGGACAAGAAGCTCTTCCCACGGCAGACAAACCATTCCATACTGTTCTTTGCATTTTTAATTCTAGCAGGTATTTCTCAGCACTAATCAGAATGACAGCTCAGTCATCTGCACACTGTTGCAGCATTGTTTTAAACATCTCAAAGGTCAATATCAACAGAAATATGTGCTCATAGTGAAGAGTTCCTGTTTTTGACATCAGCTGCCCAACACATCTTGCTTCTGTCCAAACCCTGTGCAGTCTAAAATCAGAGACTGGAAACAGCTTAGTTGCAGGCTCAACAAGTACAATGGAATTCACCCTTTTCCCACTTTTTGCTTGCTACAATGTGAATAGCCGTGGTTCAAGTAGCAATTAGGGTCACACTTGAATTCACTTGCCCCCTTCCAGGGAAGTTTTCCCCAACCTGAGGAAGGCAACTTGACAATGTCAAATTCAGGCTTCTTTTCTTGTACACTCACCAAGAGACAATAACATGGGGCCAGGTCTGCTTTCCTGACAGCAGAGATTGAGGGAAGAGAGTTTATCACTTAAACAAAAGAATGAATTGTTTATTCCATTGCTAGCAGAACTCTGACTTACATTTTACAGCCTTACATAAACATCTATGATCTGGAAAGAGAAGATGCCTCTAAAGCAAACTGTATATCCACTCAGACAAACTGGCTTCCACCACCTCAGCTAAAAGCATGGGCGTGTGTGCAATACAGCAACACCTAAACACCCAAAGTAAACTTGAGATTCCTTGTGTCTGGTGCTTCAACCACAAATGCCAGGGAATATTGCTACAAATAATGTACTGTTAAAAACAAATGAACAAACAAATAAAGAGAAAATCAGAAAAACAAAACCGAAAACAGGCAATAAGAATGAGAAAATATGTTTATTTCCAGATTATTTCTGTAAAAGTGAGGCACACACCTACCAGTGGAAGGGTGTAGAGAGTTAAGTAAAACACCCATCAGGGTCTCTGGTATTGCCTAATCAGAAGGTTAAGATTTCCTTTTTACTTCAAATCCTTTTAGAATATGTGAACATATGCCATTTCCTTCTTCTGAGTAGGAATGTACAGCCAGTGGATTTTCATACTTTTGGACAGCACAACATTCCTTGAAATTACTCCAAACCTGAATAACAATGTTTTAGAATGAAGTCCAGTCGCAGTTTCATTCATCCTCAGTGGTGATCCAGCCCTGGAAGGGGCTGAAAATCAAAAATACCCAGATCACGTGTATTCTTACATAAGGGTGGCCATGCCAGGTCAGACCAAAGGTCCATCTGTTGGATATCTTGGCTCTGACAGTGGCCAGTAGCAGATGCCTAAGGAAAAGTACAGAAGCAAGGCAAGCACGTTGCGATCCTTCCCTTCATTACACTTCCAGCATCCTGTGGTTTCAGAGCTTCCTAAGCCTGAGGTTCTGACAGCAGCTTCATATGCTGAATTACAGGACTCAAATCCCCAGCCCTTTATTTTGTGTAACAACAGGAGAAAGAAATGTTTTGCAGTTAATTAATCCATGTTTTAAGCAAGATCTTGGTTTTTTAGCCTCAATGCTATTTAGGTGCATCTGCTGCAAAATAACATTTGTTTAGGCACATTTCCATGTCACACATCTAGACACGAATTCCATCAATCTTCTCATTTCACTTGCTGTTTGAAGTTGCAAAAAATCCACAGTTTGTCCATAACAGATGCCAAAAGCCTAGAAACTTATTCCACACTGCTCACAGTGTGGGTTCAGATACATTATCAGCATAAAAAGAAAAACGTAAATTAGGCCACAGTAGGAGAACTCATTTTTAATATTACAGTCTGCAGTTTGCATCTCTAATTTAATGCTGCTGTTTCCCAAAGTTAAGCTGCATCATTCTAGGTTGCTGATTTGAAGAGATGACAGTGAGCTAAAATTTTACAAGTGACTGGGCAATGCAGATAGCCAGTGCTCTTCATCAATTCTAGAGAAAACTTCAGGGTCAAAGTGAATGAGACATTTTTAAAGAATTATTTGGGCATTCATACTGATAGAAATTAGGTATGAATACATTTGACGCATGAAATTTAGGAAAAACAGATTTTAATGCATTCTTCCAAAAGAACAGAAAGGAAAAACACTCAGCACCTGTAAGCAAATTGCATACCCACTCTGTAAATGTTTAGTTCTGTTGGTTAAATACGCACACCACATACATCATATAAATTATCCTGTCAAGAAATCATTGCTTACTGAGGGGATTGTCTGTGTCACTACGGCTTCTCTCTGGAGCTGATAGATATCTTTTACATCCTATCTACTGTTTACTCCAGCTACAGCAGAAATCTTGAAACCAGATATCAAAGAATGGCAAAGAAACACAGTCAGCGAGGAAAAGTAAGTTGCAAAGCTTCTGGTTTCATGATGCATCATCCCAAGATTTCATTCAGCTGGACCTACTATGCTTTGCTTAATTTAAAGTTTAATTTAAAGATGGTAAACCTCCCAACTAAAGATTAGATAACTTACTGAAGAACCTCGGGGTCAGTGAAACTTAAAGTTATGCTGGTTTTATGAAGTTACAGATTTTTTGGTTTAGGAAGAAAAAAATCAGACAGCTCACGTACATGAAAATTTTGACCTAGTCAAATTTTTGCAGAAAGCAGAAAGGAAAAGAGCTAGCACCTGTTTACTTTACACTAAATAGAAGGTTTTAATATTATACAGGTTCAATTTCAACAGTTCCAGTACTCTGAGATTTTATAATACCATTAAGATGAGGTGGACTTATCAGAGTTTATCCACTAAAATTACTTCCAAAAGATGACGAGTTCCCACTTGGAAAGCTTACTTTAATAATAACCAGAGGATGCACATGTGTGCACCACAAAACCAGTCACTAATGAACACTATGTCTGCCCTGGCTGCTAGCTACCAAGTGGCAGGCACAATAGAAAATTATTCAGAATTTTAATTAATCTCATGATTATTTAGCCAGCATTTCATTTAAGATGTTTATAGAAGGTCATTTTACATTGTCCAAAACAAGCAGTCTGCTACCATTAGATATTTCCTTCATGAAAACTAAAAAATCCACAGTATAGGAGCATTTCAAAAGAGCTACATAATAGTCAATTTTCACATCAGCAAATTGTTATCAAAAATTGCAAAAAAATAGCTGTTCTTTATGATGGATATTTGGGCCTCTTCTGCATTTCTTGGCTTGCCCAGGGGAATGAGCGGTTTGAGACCTTTTGGTCCCTATTATAATCCAAAGTATTGTGTTACTTGAGCAAACAAATTAAACAAAGCAATTAACTGGGAAGAAGGTGTCTGTGATTCTTGATATCCTGAAGAGGAATTAAGTTAGCACTGGCACTCATATAGCAAACACATTATTACTGCTGGATGTTTATTCACCAATCCTGCAGGGCTTCAGACCTTTTAAATTAAATTTACATGGACACTATTTAAATAGAGAATCAATGGTGCATATGTCTGTAGTGTTTGAGATATGTATGGTTTGCTAGACTGAATCACCAGGTAAGTTTTTAATTACCATTTTTTTCATTTTTTTTTCAGAAAAATATATAAGATAGGAAGTGTTCAAAGATACCAGACTCATTTTTCAGCCTCAGGCTGATTAGAACATACATTCCATACTGCAGCTAATAATTTTAAATTCCATATTCAAGTTCTAGAACTCTGGCAATAGCACCATGAATCCTGGGACACAATTCATCTCATCCTGCTGATCTGTCATTTGCACTTCTGAGTAGCATCTTGCCATACTGCTGGCCAAGCCAGGTTTAGGAAAAGGTTCTTCTTTAAATTTTTAATTTGATAGGTGGTACGCTGTTACTCTGAGCCTCTAATGCAGGGCCTTTAATCATTTTACCCTGTTGGCTGCTCTTTTTCAATAAGCTTCCTCTTTTTACATGTTTTCCTTTTTGGAATTTAAATATTACTACAGTATAAAGGGTTTTTCCTTCCACAGGACACAAACTTTAAATTTGTCCTAATTTCTTCAGCCTGAAAAGTAATAACATCTTGAAATACATTCTGTGCCATGTTGAGGATTTATCCAGACATCACTTCCACTTCTTTTTGACTTTTGACTATCACTAATAGAGGAAAACTTTCTAGAAAATACCAAAGATGGTATTTGTTAGTAGAAAAATGCAAGCCTGAACTGCTTCTAATGCGTTAGAGAAATTCCTGTGCCACTGACTCAGCCTCTGTGAGTGTCACAAAGCACAAATCATACGTTGCTGATTAATAAGGCTCATAAATATCTTTCATACTATGAGGTAATATTTTTACATAGGAAAAAACAAGAATTGCCTAAACCACTTATAATCATGATTTTACTGCATAATATTAAGATTTCCTTATTTTTTAATATAAAAGAGCCATAAAGTTATTCCATCTTGCTTATATTCGAAGTATATACTAAGGATAGTCAAGTAAAATGTAATTTCATATTCTGATTCCAAGTCGACAACAGGTGGTAATTTTACAAGGTAGAATCTCAAAAAAAACACTAAGCAGTCAGAAAACCTGCCTAAAGCTGAAACTTCTACTGCCACAGCTTTGTTAAGAGGAAAGAATTCTGCTAGACCTGACATAACTGAAGTGGTATCACCCCCACCACAACAAAAAAAATCCCCCTTTTGTAAACAGTCAAACTCAGCTCTGGCAAAAATTGTTCTCATTTGAAGCTGTAATTATGGAATTTGCAGTCTTATTTATGGAAATTTGTAAGTATAACACAACAAATAAACCTTGCATAGATAAAAGCAGCCTTAGCCACATCCATAAAATAGCAGTTAGCAGAACAGTGTTTCCTACACACAAGCAGAGCAAAGACTAATGCTGATTTAGCACCAGATCCATGGTCTGTGTGCATGAACACAAGCATGAGCACAATCTGTATCACATTGACTATTACTGAAAATTGATTTTGAGACACACTGGAAAAACTAACTTTAAAAAACAAAGGCAAGCAATTACATTTTCAGAAATGTGTATTGTTTAAATTTAATTAAGCATGAGATTTACATTGCTTGGAACAGACCTACAGTTGTGTATTTATCTAAGCTACAAAATAAATAACCACATTAGTACATATATTATTTAGTTCATATTAAGTCCTTCACGTTTGGAAGTGTAATGGTATGTCGGATTGGATTAAAAATACTTGCCCCATGTTATTGTTAAACTGGTTATCAGTACCACTGTTGATATATAAAGGCTAGATTTTCAGTAAAATTCAGCATTCAAAATTTAGACATCTAACTCAGCAGACAGGCTTTCAAAATTGGTCCCCATTTTTGCACTGAAATGTATTGATTAGATTTCCAAGAACTCAATCCTGTCAGGCATTCTAGCTCTGTATAAGTGTAGTTCAGTAAACTTAATTTAAACATGTAAACTGTCCCATGGAAACCATGCAGTCATTTGCACAGTTAAAAGCCCTCACAAAATCTGTTTTGCTGCTGGCTCAGGGCCACAGTTTTCAGTAGCTCACAGGAGTGATCTCAAAAGTAGTAATGAGGCCTGGGCACATTTGAAAACTTTCCATAGATACTGAGTCTTGATAAAATTAAAGAAAGTTTGTTCCCATTTGTCTGAAAGTTTGCCAGTAGTGGTGGCCTTGCTCTCTTGCTTCTATTTGAAAAGAATGTATAAGTCCTATTTTATTGAACAGAAAGGAAGAAAAAAACTATACCAAAGGTGAATATAATGACCTTGAAATCTACATCTGCCCTTGCATTAAGCACTGTAGACTTAAGCTTTATGAACACCTTTACAATCCCTGTTGCCATGTTTATTTCTCTTTATTCTTTTACCTTTTTGTTCACTGATGTCCCTCACACATGGACACTTGCAGAGCAGTTGCGAGCATTCCCTGGCAAACATTCCCTCTGAATTTCTTTTCCCATTGCTTTAAGTTCAATTTTGGCTTTTCCACAGTCTTAGGCACTGACTTCTTACTATTTCTTACTGCTTCTTACTCTACCATCGCTGCATAAAGACAATGGTCACCATTCTTTCCATTTAGAATGAGTGAAAAGTTATTATTGCTGGTGAAGAGCAGCTGGAAAGATGCCACCTTTAATAAACACAAAATAAAATACTGCACAGAAATTGCCCTAAGGGCTGTCATAGCATCAGTGTGAACTATCAGTCATAACTGGATCTGGGATCACTCTGCAGATTGGGGAAGGCAGCTGCTGCTGCCAGTGGGAGCTGCCCACTCCCATGCCACAGGACCATTCTCCTCCCCTCAGCCCCATGGCCACGGGAATTCTGCAGCAATGGGAGTATTCCTGCCCTGCATGAGCCATCCCATCTGGCTTTACAGCCTACATTTGAAGCCCTGTAACAGCATCTGCAACTACTTCTGTGGGACATGTTTTGTTGCTATGAAGCTGACAGCATCCCAACTGCAGCCCCTCGCTGGTTAACTGTGAGCACTGGTCAGGGATGCCAAAATGATAGCATCAGTTCCAGCATTTCATCTGATGGCATCTCTCTGCTACCATGTGCAAAACTTCACACAGCCTTTTATCCAAGTCTCTGCTTTTACACACACATTTACAGCTGTTAATATTACTAGCATTCTTCACCAAAAGGACTGTAACTCCCATGAATTTGTCACTTTTACAGAAAGCTTTCTGGATAAAGGGAATTAAACCTGGTCTTCAAAATGACACATATTCTTGTAATGTGGAGTAAATATCACACTAAAAGGGCTAAAAAAAACCAAAAAAGAGTATTCCATGCAGCCAACAGCTGTCAAGCCTCAAAAATTTCATTTCAACATTATGTCAAAACCCAGATACTTTAAGGTTCATCAAAACATGAGTACATCTCCAAGGCAGATGTCTTGATTCCTGAGGCAGTTGAATGGATGGATTATAGAAAAGCTACCAAAAAAAAAAAGTGCCCATGCATCTAAAATTTTTGAGAAAGAAAAGCATCCATACAAACACAGCAATAACAGTTGCCCTTACTTTTGCCTAAAATTTTATTTTATCATCTGCATTTACTACATCTAACACTCTGTTTCTCAGCTGCTAAGGCCTCTGTGATTTCCACACTCCAGTTCTAAGCAATTGTCACTGGTTAACATTTTTCCTTACTTTTCTATACATAGGTCTTATAGATTTGGTCTTATAGATTTTTATATGTGTTACAATACACACATTAATAAACTCTGCAAGAACATATCAGGCTAAAGAAACCTTGAAACTTAAAAAAAAATATTTAAACAGAAAACCATATTGGGTTTAATCTAATGTTACCAAGCATACTGGTTCACAGAATCTGAATATACCTGTGCTCTAAAGCTAAACAGTGGCAAAACCAATGTTCTCCAAGACACACAGAGATTTGGTCCTGTGCAGGGCTGGGAGCTGGACTTCAAAGATCCTCCTGCATTCTCACTAACTCAGGATATTCTATGATCTCAAATAGGTGAACTCTTCAATTCCAGTGGCATTAACTTGGCCTCAGGACCACTTAAAATGGTTCAAAAAGCCAGTAGCAGAAGTGTTAAAGATATAAAAGATTAATTAATTGCAGAAAGATATATAAAACCAGATCTGGATTTATGAACCAAATTACATCAGAACATCTTGTTAACCTCAAGGTTCTAGGGGAAATAGCCATTGACAGGAAGAACTATAGTAGCAGCAGCAATCTAGACTCTCAGAAAGCCTTTGGCAATTTTTCACATGATGGATTAATGCAGATGGTTTTAAATAGTAGCTATCCTAATGAAAATTTTGAGACTGGATAAAGAAAATCATAAGACTAAGTAATAGGTTTACAGACAGAAAGAAGAAAATGAGAATTTAAAGCATCCATTCATCATAATATGGCAAGAGTTGTTTTGCATGGGATTTAGATCAGATAGCTATTCTTCATAGTTTGATTAACAATTTGCAGAAAGAATTAAAAGGATAAACTTATCTATTGTCATCAGCATCAGAGATTAGGAAATGGTTAAAATTAGAAAAAAAAATTATATTTTGACAAAAATATAAACTCAAGTTGATATGGGAATTTTCTAATTTTCCACATGTAGAATGATACAAGCAGAAATGGTAGGTCCTTGATTAAATATAGGTAAAATAAGATGAAAACATGATAGAGGAGAATGTGATCTAAATAGATACGATCAAAATTTTCACTTCATCTAAAACAAAGCAGAAATTTAATTGTATTTTTCTTTTCTCTGAAAAGCTATTTTGTAAGAGAGAAATCCTCATGGACATCTAGAAGAGTTTCACCACAAATTTCAACAGGATTTTACCAGAAGTGTGTGACATTGCTTCTGTGCAAAAAAGGGAAATGTTACATGGGTAAGTGATAAAGTTTGATGCACCTGGAAAGTTTTCCACTTGAGAGAAGACTGGAGTAAGTGCAGATAGGGTGGATAAATTTACCCTGATGAATTTACTTGCCTTATTTAATAATTTGCTTTCTGTAAATTAACCACAGTCAGCTGCATCAGCTGCAAATTGGCCTGTCTGAAATTGCTTAACAAATGGTTCCTATAAATGTAGGAAACCCTCTAGGAAAGTTCACTTTCCTAACATGCTTCTGGTCCACACCTGCCTCTTCCCTTTGTGCACAGAAATGAATGGCTATCGCCTTGTGGATTGGTTGTAGAAGGTCAATAGATAATTTAGATGAGTTTCATAGTTTTTGTAATGAAGATGCTCACTCCTTGACTCACAAAGATGAAACTACACACCAGGTCACTGAATTATAACTGGGGCTTTTAACTGTACTGGTTGTGCTGCTGAAAGCCATGTCCCTATTTACTGGGGAGATGGGGAGTTTGGAGAGGGATTGTCTTTGAAATCTATCACTTTGATGTATATCCTCACAGAGAAAAAGAAAAACATTTTATACAAAAAATGACATTTCCTCAGAAGATGCAGTTAGCTGCTACCTTACACCACGCAGTCTCCAGGTGACAGTCACTCACTTTTCACACCAAGTTAGACCATTGTGTCTGAATTAGGTCTTCAGCTTGTAAATTCCGTCAGATTTAGGTATGGACATCATTGCCTCAACTTCCATCACACCTATAGCAGGAATAGAAATTTCATGAGTTTACTGACACCACAAGTCACTATTCAGCATATCTGTGTAAAACTGCTACCAATTTCAGGGCCTTTGTCTTTTTGCTTCTTTACTGTCAAGAATCACCTCTTCTGGTTTCCTCTTGTCAGTCTGTCCTAGGTTCTGCATTTATTTATAAGATTTTCCCTTCACATGTACCTTTATTCTTCTAACACATCCACCTGTCCCATTCAAGATACCACGTACTAAAAGTTTAGGTAGAGCTGAAAATTCTTCTAATTTTGGAGTCCACACTACAATAACATTGAAAACAGGCAGAAATCACTGCTTTGGTGATATTCAAGCTACACAATAATATTTTTCTGAAGACCTGGGCTACAAAAATATATCAGAACATAAATCTGAATACCACTTTCTGTGCTGGTAGAGATCTTGGTGGCCCTGGTCCTGATTCATCCCCCAGTAGCCTCTCATCTCAGGAGCCTTCTGCTATCACAGAGAGTCACAGACATACATTAGATATGCTGGCTAGTTTTCTATGTAATCCTGATCCACAGGTGTCTAATTGCAGAGGGAGAAGTAAAGCGAATATTCTTATCAGTGATACCTCAGTCCAGTGCTAGAATTAGCTGTGATGAATCCAAGTTACAGCATTTTTCCTGAAACACCTAATAGCAAGCAATGTAACTGCAGGAAAAGCTTAATGTTAACACTATTGACTTCTTTAGAGCTTGTTTATGCTTCAACCAGGATGAAAAGTGCTTATAAAATTTCAGTGTCGGTTACAAACAACTAGGAATAACCCAGAGTATAGGGAGCTACAACTGGAATAAATAAATAGGCACACACAATTATTCAGAAAGAATTCTGGAATGGCTGTTCTGGATTAGCTCAGTGCATAATCAAGCCCTCAGTCAAGATGTTTTCCTAGGTCAAGGTGACTTAGAGTTGCTTTGTTACACAGAAATTGCCAACTATCAGCCTTGGTCTGTTGACTCCCCTCTGCAAGTGCTCATCTGTCTTTAGGAGTTACCTGCACTCTCACCTGGTGTGCTTTGGAAAAATGTATAAAGTTATATAAAATAAACTGTGATCATATAAATCTCATAAAAGTCTAGATTAATTCAGCACAGAAAAAAAGTATAAATTAGTAACTTTAATTACTTGAGACAATCTCAAAGTTAATCTATGTTTCATGGGATATTCTCCCTTCCACTGAAAAACCAGTTGCTCCACATATAATTCAACCTTTATTTGACAGCCCACTCCAAAACTCCTATGGACAGGTTCATTCAAGAATGAGAAAGAGCATGTGGTCATGGGGGAAGGTTTCTTAACATTTTCAAAATCTACACAGGACCTCTGAAAAAAAAACCAAATCTGGAAGTATTGTTACAGACAATCTACCAATAGAATATGAAAAAAGAAAGTCAGACAAAAATTGATTTTTAAAAAATTGGAAAGGTAAGGGAAAGATATCATCATGAACAGAGGAATGAATTTCCAGATAGAAGTAGAAAAATTCAGCATTATTAGTCTATATGAGCACAATAAAAATTTATAACATGAGCACTGTCCGGTACATTTGAGGAGCATCCATCACTTCAGCATGCACAAAAACCATTTTGCCTTTTTAGGATTCACTGGGGCTTTTGGATTGGTCATAAGTTTCCTCTGCCATATCAACTGTGAATCACTCTGGTGTTCTTTCATTCTTCACTGCAAGGGGTAACTGTGACATTCACCCTGCTTTCAGCAGGGTATCGTACTAGATGAATGCCAGAGGTACCTTCTAATCTAAATTATTCCATGATTCTAAAATGATTTAAGACTCTAAATTTCACAAAAAAAATTTATTAGGTTTAAATTTATTAGGTTGGGAAGTTTATCTTGCTTCCCCAGAAACTCAATGCTCCTTGGGCCAGGTTCTCTGCTGGGTTAATGTAATGCACTGCCCCAGGGAATCCAATGTCCTCGAAAAAGGTCACACATCCACTGCCCAGAAGCAACAACCAGACCCATGAGAATGCCAACCATGGCTGTGACAGGAAAAACCCTTGGGACATGTGGAATCCTATACAGCAAGGAACTTCCTACCTAAAGGATTTGTTTCAGGGACAGATGTTTTTGTAAAAATTATGTTTCTCAGTAAATGCCAGGCACCTTCCTTGAAGGTGCACTATTCTGATTTGTTTCAAAAAAAGGCTTCCACATCACCTATTCTTAAGGAAAAGTGATTATGGAGAGTTACTGCTACATGAAAGCAGCAGTCTATGCCCACAATAAAACTGTATACAGGTATAATTATTCTGCTGATTTTTTACTTTTAATAGCAGACACTATGCAAGATACATTCATGCTGGCAAAAATGAACCTATTTTGCAAGAAAGAATAAAAAATAAAAATATTAGGAATATTTTGAAAAATATGTACATTTTCTTTTTACTGCTACTCCCACTACATCGCAGCTCTTACAAAGTGTTCCTAGAATCATTTGGGTTAAGAAAGATTTCTATCCAAGCCCCCTGCTGCATAATTTCACTAATCCTACAGCACCCCTGACAGATAAGAATCTTTTTGAGTCTTGCATATTCCAGTGATACTGGTTACGAAACCGCCCTTGGCAGCTCTTCCTATGGAGCAATTACTCCTGTGATGACTGAGTTGACTTTATTATAGAGTTTGAAACTTGGTGAATATAATCTGTTTTGAGGAGTCAAAAAATAAAATCTAAGCTTGGGATCCATTTTTGCTATAACTGAAACTGTTTTTAAACAGCCATGAAAAACCTAGGCTACCTTAAGCTGGTGCTTAATATTTTGAGCACATAGAAGATTTTTGCTGTGAAGTTGCAGTGTTCTTCCACTTTATCTTTTTTTCTGAAAGCCTGTCAGTCTTAGCTCTTTTCTACTCAAGTCCTCCCTTCATTGATCATCCATATAAAAATCAGTCAGTGGCTGAACCCTCAACTTGAAAATGAATTTAAAATTAGACAGGACAAATTTGATTATTCTTAAAATAAAGGTTTTCTCTCTCCTAGTGACATTTAAGGTTTGTCATTATTGTTGTTTTCTTGTTAAGCAGTAGGAATAATTGATTACAATAATCCACAGGTATCACAGACATTTGAATGTTCACAGACATTATCACACCTATTTTGGTATCTGTTTGTGATGGGTTTGCCCTGGCTGGATGCCCACCAAAGCTGCTCTATCATTGCTCTCATCAGCTAGACAGGGGAAAGAAAATATAACAAAAGGCTCAAGGGTTGAGACAAAGACAGGGAGAGACCACTCATTAATTGCTGTCATGGGCAAAATTACTCAGCTTGAGGAAAAAAATTAATTTATTACCAATCAAATCAGAGTAGGAGAATGAGAATTAAAACCAAATCTTAAAACAACTCCCTTTTTCTCAAGCTCATTTTCACAGAGCTGTGGTCAGTCCATCACATTCTGTCTCTGTTGCTTCTTCCTCCCCAGGGAAACAACCCCTCACAGTCTTCTCCTGTTCTCATGAGGAGTCACTCCCACAGGAGACAGTCCTCCACAAAAAAATCCTGCCAGCAAACCTCCCCCAGTGTGGGATCCTGTCTCTCCATGGATCCACAGGTTCAGCCAGGAGTCTGCACCAGCACGGCTTGTCCATGCAAGAATTCAAGGACTTTTATGACAATAAATATCACATATACCACTCAATCCCCTGAATTTGTTTCAATGTCATGACATTTGGAAATACAATTGCTCAATGAAAAATGGTTAAAATTATGCCCTGGTCTGTCCTAAAGAAAAACTAAAGTTTAAAGTATTCTTTTGGTGATTAGGCTTTTTCCTCCCTCATTTGACCAAATCCAAGGAGCTTATTTGCTAAACCGAAAAGCAGCAGAGAGTTTGCAAGCAGGAAACTCTATTAATATTTAACTTGGACTAGAATTCCCCATGTGTTGGTGGAATCAATGCACAATGACTACAAGAGTTAGTACTGATGATATATCTACCAGGAAAAATACCTCTGAAAAATCTTATAGTGACCATGTGGCATAACATAATGAAAATATCTATTTTTCCAAGTTTAAGCTAATACTTCTGGAATCTGTAAAAAATGAGGTATTTCTGGTAAATTCTTTTTACACGCTTTTTATTACTCACACATATTTATGAGGTTAATTTTCCTTTGACAAGGCTGAATTTTGGTTTTTTCTTGACTACTTAATGCACAGTAATGCTGCTGTTCTAATGGTGCAAAATATGTAAAATATTTAAATCAATGTCATTTTTTAATAAGGAAAACTACAGCAGAAGGAAAAACAAAACATTGGGATACTTTTTGAAGACTCTCCCAGGTGTTTCTCAAATTCCACAAAGGTAGTGGTGCCAGCACATTTTTGCAAAATGTATTTTCTTAAAACCTTCTCAGTCCCTCAATTCAAAAACAAAATAAAAATATGGGAGATAAGTATTGCCTGAAACCTCACCAAAGTGACCAGCTCTCTGTTCTATCATCAGTCACCATGACCAAATCCCAAGCCATGATACAAAGCTAGATTTCATCCTGCTTTTTCATGAAAGTCAAATGTGTCCCTGCTTTTAATGAAATCAATAAAACCTTTATATTCATAGCAAGAAAGATAACTCTGTCCTACATCACCATGCTTCAATGTATCTATCCATAAATAAACAGCTAGAGAACTAAAGAATTCAATTAAGTTTTCATTTCTCTCAGTCAACTGCAGATCACAGAGGAAGCACCAATGACAGCAAAGACAGATGATGAAAACCTGATCAATTGCTATCACTTCAATTTAGATAAAAAGTCACTCACTTTTCAGCTCTGCTTGGTGCCCAGAAGAGATTAGATTAAAACTAAATCAAGAGAAAAATACAAAATCTAAACAGCCAAAGAAAACCTTTTCCAGATCTTGTAAATGTCCTCACTTAATCCTACTATGTAAAGTCAGGCTACCAGCAATCACTGAAAGCAAATTCCAGAAAGTTACTCCTTTGAAACTTATCAGCACTGTTGAGCTTTCAGAGAAAAGGAGTGTGGAAAGAAACTATCTGTTTGCTTAAGTTGTCTCCTTCTATACTGGATTTTGGACTATATTAGAAAACTTTCTAGAACATGCTTGGGGCAAATATTACAAATACTTGTGTCTGCAACCCCCACTATCATGTACCATCACGTTATGCGTGATTCCGAGTAGTTCTGGTGTTATTAAATTGCTATAAAGTCACTGCAGAAATTTGCTAATGTCTATCACACACGAATTTATTTTAGTTTTGGGAAAATATAAAACACTGAGATGCAGGATCAGCAACTGACCCTTTAATTTGTATTGGATAACAATTTTGCACGTGGCTTCATAAACCAAAATATAAAGAACATGAATTTAGCTCATTGTTACAAACGGAACACAAATAAAGGCAGAAGACATTTATTCCACCACCACAAGGCTGTCATCACATATAAGAACTTATAAAACAACAGAAGTAGAAAATCTTGACTTTATTCAAAAAGAAAACACATGCTTTATTTAAAAGCTGAGAAATTAAACTTGGTTTATCCTACCAAATTCTGTGTACAGCAGTAGTTAAATATGAATAGCGTATCTCAGCAGGCAGAATTAGCACCAAAGGAAACATTTTAATGAGAACAATATTAATCCTAGATTTTATCATTCTTCTGTCAACATTTGTCACCAGTACAAATTACACAGTCACTTAACACATTGTCTAGTGATGCCCAGCCCTGTGGCTGAGTGCACACCAAGGCCTTGAGCTGTCTGGAACCAAGTGTGCTGCCAGCATGTCACCTTGCACCCCGCAGGGAGAGCCCCACAGACATGGACACATCTTGGCTCACCACTGGATCTCACAGCTGGGCTTACCCACCCCACCTTGGGGCTTCTGGTGCACCCCACACATGGACAGAGCTGCCCCAGCAGTGTGGCAGGGAGGAGCTGCAGGCTCTTGCACTTGGGACAGCTTATGCATTGGCATCCAAACCTGAGGGGCCCTAGGAGAGCACAGGGAGCCCAGATTGTGTCAGCTATTCTGCAGGGCTGTACCAGGGCTTCTATTGCCACCTCCATGTGATATGAACAATCCTTTGCTTAAATTCACTTTTCTAGCTGTTGTAAATCAGCATCGTACAAGAGACACAGAATTTCACAGTAACAAAAAAGGACTAAAATTTTATAGTATCATAAAATATTGCTCTTCTGTGAGAAGAATGTTGTATGACTTGGCCAAAGTACCTCATAAGGCCCCATGCTGACTCAACAATGAAGACACTGATGGAACAATAAAACAGAAAAATTGGAATGTTTTTCTGTCTCTGCTGCTAGCATAAAACTGGTTTTCCTTCAAGCTGTCTATTATTTAAGTCATACAGGGTCATCATCTTGGTTAGCTAGAAGAATAGCTAAAGAGGGGCAGAGAGCAGTGAGCACCAAGCATGACACAAGAATGAAAGAGATGGCTGTTCACTTGGATAGGTACAGGGAAGAAAAATGGAACAGAAAAATCACTCTAGACAAAGCAACAAAAGAGTGGCATCCTAAAGATCTTCCAGAGAGAAACAGGTTACAAGGTTGAATGGCAGACTCCTCCACATCTCATGGAAGCCACATTTTCCAAGAAATTCAGAAGTCCTACCCTGAATATTGAGTAAGCCATTCAGAATCCCTCTTCCCCACCCTATGCTGGCTGAGCCAGCTTTCATCAGCCATTCCTCTCTCCAGTACTACATAAACCATCAATTAATACTAACATTGTTAATAAGGCTTCTCCTATGTGGACAATAAAGTCCAAATCCCAGTTCAGGACTGAGAAATTTCCTGCAAAAAGTAAAAGGCTTGATTGCACAATATCCAAGGCTTACATCCCTCTCCACAGGATCATTTCTACATGGAAGTTACCTTTGGCATGATGACAGTTGTGGTCACAAAAGCAAACAATAGAGGAAGTCCAGAAATTTTTTGCAGGATATTCCTGGGAAGACCTGACAGATGCAAGTTTTTTATGTATTTTTAGTAGATATTATTTTTATACTCACAAAGTTTCACTCAGCATAGCCAAAAACTCAACACCTGACATGATGCACAACAGAAGTTGTCTGGCTGACATGCAATGCACTGGTGAAAAGGGACTGAAGTCAACCAGCCACATGTTTGGACAAGTCTTAAATTTCACAATGGTACAGACACTTGCAAAAGCAGTGTTTGGCTGTGAGGTTTTTGTTGATGTTGGTTTCCATATTCTTGTACCCATTATTAGTCAACTATTACAAGAACAATGAATAGCATTTCTCCATCAAGGCAGGAAAAGGGGAAGTGCCGATCCAATGGTTAAATGTCCACTAACAGATAATGCTAGAAAACATCAGTTTAGGAAACTGAAGATTGCCTCTCTTTTTTTTTTTTTTTATTTTTAGGAAACTGTTCTCACTGAAAAATACAGGACTGGTTTCTGCTGTAGTTTGATACATTAATTACAGTAATTGCTGCCATTATGTCTCAAGATTTAACTGTACTGCACAGTGGCTACAAGATAAAAACAAGGAAGGAATGAAAATATAAAAATCAAAATGCATTACAATATAAATGCCGACTTGGAAATTTAACAATGAATTGTTATTTTGAAAAATCACTGTAACCCTACACTCAAAGAAAAAGGGACACCTATCAGTTATATTCTCAATGTTTCCATTCCAGAGGAAGACTGGACAATTACTACTCTAGCAAAAAATAGAAGCAGCAATACTTCCCCTAAATAAAATCTGTTATTTTACCCAACCCTATACATGCAGCGCCCCATCTTCAAACTAAATTTTCTCCTTTCCTCTTCTAACCCCTCCACAGGTACATTGGAGGGATGAAATCTATCTGCAGACATCACCATAACCAATAGTTTCCATATTTACGAAGACCCAGAAGCAAATGTAAGCATGTTGCTGAGATGACAGTTGTGCCTAAGCAGAGGAAACACGGCCGGGGGGAAAGAAAAGAGAAAGAAAAAGGATGAAACAAAATACCTGAAGTAGGAAGTCCAGCTCAATTGTAGCTTTTTAGTTCTTCTGAAAAGAGCAAATGAAGACTCAATGTAGGCAAAGTAAGCCTTGCCTAAACTAAGGCTACTCAGAGGATGTGTTTTAGCAGACCTGTGACACCTTTATTTTTTATAGTGGTGAAGCAAAAGGTGCACACATCACAGTGTGATTTTGCATTAAGAGGAACATGTACCACATAAAACCAGTACTGCTTCATTGTGTGATTATGTGTGGAATTCTGGGATTTGTTCATCTTCACCGTGAATTTACTGCTATATTATTTTTCAGAGACATTTCATCTCCCAGAGCAGCATTTGATTGATTATTGTGGGTTTTCTGGCTTACCCACTAAGTTGATTAAACAGCCATTTGTTAATATAGTGAAACACATTCACGATTATAGATTGTTTAACAAGTCTCAACAAACAAGTCTCTTGGTGGTCCTGAAGTTTCTTAAAAGCAGATGGATGAGGTACAATTTTACAGATTCTCTTTCCTATTCGTGAAAAGCTGCTAAGGTCGGAAATAGGCTTTAGTGCAAACAAGGGGCATTGTCAGACAATAAAGAGACAATTGCCTGTGTTAGCACAACAATTAATTTATTTGCAGAGAACCACTCAGTCTATTTGTTACCAGAAATGTGCTAATTATTCCTGCTAATTACATGCAAAACCTTCATTATCACCTATATGAGGAAGAGGACCCCTCAGGTTTCAGTGACAAATTAATTACTGTGTTTTCCTTCTGAATGTACTTCTTGACAGTCCCTGTTATCTGAAAAATAAATTGGCTAGCAGGAAGCTTGCCTCTCAGAGACATTCTGCAAACTAAAAACAAATACCATATCAAATCACTACTGCTATTTTTTCAGGCAGGTATATTTTGAAGCTCTCAGAACTTCTATATTAATTTACAAGCTCTTAATCCTAATAAAATGTATCATGAACTGCTAAATTCCACCATGTAGCTCCTTTCAGATCCCTTTACACATCTATAAAACAACAGATAAAGTAGCAGGCATTAGGTTTTAAAAATACAACAAACAAACCCAATGGTAAACTACATTTCAGTAAAACACTGACATCATTTCAGGGAATAAATATTTAAAATTCATAACTGAAGTGAAAAGGACAGCAAAGGGGCTGAATCACTCTGTCCTGCATTATCTCAATTCCAATTCAACATATAGGACACTTGCCACCAATTCTTTGCAATGCATGTCAGAGGCAGGGGAAGCCTCATGGAGAAGGGTGGGGAAGAGGAGGAAAGCAAGATAAAAGTCTTGATTTGAAAGATAGCAAATGTGGTGAGTAAAAGAATTGCAGCACAATAAATCTGGCAGAGGAATGAATGGAGAGGCTGCAGTGAATACTCAGCACACAAGATAAACTGACTGCTCAAAAAATTGTTTAAATCTCTTAAATTTTGTGTAGAACCTGTCAGGTAAGTTTCAGCCATTCCTGAATGACACCTTGCCAACAGCCTGCCTCCACCTTCATTAAAAGTTGCTCAGGTGAGTTGTGCTGATTGTGCACCCTGCTCATAGTTACTCAAAGCATCCTCAGTTTCTGTGTTTGCTACAGCAGAATATAAATACCTTAACAATTCAGAGTATCAGCAGCATCCCTAAATAGGCACATGAGCATTATCCTACAATTCCAGAATATAGATTTGCAATCACAACTTTAGGAGCAGCTGCAAAATGACTTGTACAAAACAACAGCTAATTTGAGGCTGGATGCAAATGGTGTGGTCTTGGCAATGTATCAGGGATGGGAGACAGTATCTTAGACAGGGCTACTAAAACGTTAGAAATAGTTTCATAATGAACCAGATGATGATTAATACACATACAAAGTCATATTTCAACAGACACTCCACCTTATGAAGATAAAGCAGGAGTGAAGAAGTGGATTCAGACTCTGGATGTCTGTAAGACCCAGCCCCACCTCTCCAGACCATCAGCATAGAAAGGCAGTGCCCAAGAGCTGCCTGGCCTTAGAGACAGAGTTCATTCATGACTCACTGGACCTATGCCTTTCCTTCACTCTAATCAAGGGATTGCTTGTCACACAGTATGCTTTTCTACTTAAAACATAAGATACTTAATTTTTTACTTGCATATTAGCCCATTTTTCAGACCCTTGTGTTTTGTGTATCAAGTGGTCCAGATAAGCCCCTAATTCCCCTAAGTAACCATGTTGGTGCTTTCTGCAATGTTGTTGTCTCTCTGAGGCAGGAAATCCCCAGAAATAACTAGATGGCAACTTAATTATTCTCCAAGTCTACCTTCATCCTATCTTTTCACTTGAAACCTTCAAAATCCTCAGTAACAATACTGCTAACACTTGCTCAGCTTCCATACCCTGTACTACTGAATACAGTTTCCATCTGTGTATCTTGGTTTGTCTCTTATGTCAGAAGGCAAGTTCCCCAAAACAAGAGACATCTCTTCTGTGTATCTTGTTGTAGTTAGCATGTCTTAAACAGTACTCAGTTATAATTATTAGCAGAAGTAGTAGCAGTAGTAGTAGTAGGGGTAGTAGTAGGAGTATGAGGAGAAAGCACAGTGCAAGTTTTCCAAATCAGAATTGCAGCAAAAGATTCAACTTCAATTTGGAGACCAACAGTACCTGTCTCATCATAATAATTAAAAAAAAAAAAAACCACAAAAAAAACTTTAATTGCAAACCAGCAAACATGCAAACTCTCATGGAGCCACAGCTGCATATACTTATAACTTTTATTTTAATTTTAGCCTATAATCCTGATTGAGGCTGTGGCATAAATGCATTGTCTTTGTGTCTTCTAGCTCAACATCTCCCTCATTCAAATAAATCAAAAAGAAAACAAGTGGATAGAAAGGAGTGCTGTACTCCATCTGAGTGCAGATGGAGTAATTTGAGGGTTTTTTTAAGTCAGAGATATTCATGTGAAAGACAGAATGTGCATGGTTTTATTTCCCAAAAAAGGTAACTTATAAAATTATGCCTGAAGCTCAGTCCCCACCAAGAATCTGTTTTATTGATAGGTATTAGTCAAGTCCATGAGGATAATAAACAAAACTTTTTACATATAAAAAGTTCTAACCTCCAAATCCCAGTTTATTACCAGGGTTTTTTTGTTCCAAAGGATGAGAAGGGTGCTTGGCATAAGAAAAAATCACATCACTGAAATTTTGAGCACGCTTGTTTTAAGGACTATATCACTCTGCATGACTGAAAACCTCAGAAAAGAAGTTAGCATTGCTTCTAGGCCTCTAACAAGTGCCCTCCAACTTCCTGTTCCCAAAAGCAGTACAGATCCAGAAAATATGAAATTAATCTACATTGAAAATTGACCTCAACAAGCAAGACTTTAAGAACAGAATTCAAAAACAGGACATAACTTACTCATGATAGAAAGTCCTTTTTTGTAGTTTGTTATAGCAGGTCACTCACCAGATTCTTTTATCTGTTTGTCAATAATGAGAACAGCAATATTTGACTGAGAGATGACTGGCAATGGGGATGCCATGTGGCAACAAATGGGATTCTAAATCTGAGGGTCAATTGATAGAGGGGGGAGAATAATCTGAAAAACAGGTGCATAAAGAGACCTCCACAGCATCAAAATTATTGAGAGCTGGACATGAGGGGGACAATGGAAAAGCAGGTGATTTTAGACTATTTTTCTTGTGACACAGAGGAACAATACATTGCTTTCACAGTGAAACTTTTGAGCAATAAAATAATGAGTTTGCCTAGCAGGCAAAGATTTTTGAATTTGCCTGGCCTGAATGATTAGAACATATTTTTGGCCTGGCCTATACCACAAAATATGAGTAGGATTAAGTGCATTCAAAGTAGCTGACAAGATGCTGAAGCAGAAGAGAACCTTCCCACAGAGACTAGAAAGTTGGGGTCAGCACTGGATTAGCTGACACATAAACTGCATCTCATGTTCCAGAGGCTTAATTGCCCCACTTTAACCTATCAGCATGCAAAAGCAGCAACAGAGAAAATTATAAACTCTTTGTCATAGCTGGCTTTGGCAACTATGTGACCAAGAATGACTCAGTAATATTTCTTAGTTCTTTCCTATATATGAAGTTTTTAGATATCACCTCCCCCCTTTTTATTCCTTTACATCTAGATAAGAATTTCCATAGTCAGGACTGTTGCAGTTGTAAGAGTTGGTAGTAAGGGCTATTTTTTCAAAAGGAGCCCAGAGGCTTCTATGCCTACAGCTAAAAGGATATGAATCCACTCCTCCTGAAACCAACATTGGTCTATAAAATTCTCCAACAGAAGAAGTAAATAATGAAGTGAAAAAGAACTGATCTAACTCAAAATTATAGTACTCATAGGAGTTTTTTGCTCTTTTTCTTTTAATTAAAAACCACATGCACTAAAATACCAAGAAATTTTAAATTCCTTTACGTTTGATGAGGAGAGGGAAGTAGGTGTTTGGTACAGGATTTTTTTAGATCTACATTTTCCTTCAGGTTTTCACATGCTCTTGCATAAACATTTCCTGGCTCAATGTTGTGTTTGCTCACACAGAAGTTCTTCCACAGACGCTTTTACTTCCTGCTGCAAAGAAGGGGGAGGGAAGGCAGCATGCAGTGTAGAACCATTTATCCTTTTCAGACAAGGTTTGATTTAGAAAAAGACCAGTCACAACTTGCTGGGAACCAAAGGCCAAATAAATTATTTTATTGTTTGATTATCCACATCATTCAAAACCTGTGTCAGTGGCAATTGGCTTGCTTCCTGTCATGCTGGGACCTGGGTTGCACGACAAGTTTGTCTTGCAGAGAAATGTGAGGTTTCTGGATTTGAAGGCTCCTGGAGCTGTTAGTTTTCAAAAATTTTGTCTTGGAATGAACACCTTAACTCCTCCCTGTTCTCTAGTACAGCAGCTAAAATTTAGCCATCCCGCTGGAGCCTGTACAGCCAGCAGCTTCCCTAGGGATCCCCCACACCCTTCCCCTCACATTAATGAGCAGCTAACTAACAGAGTAAATAGCAATAAATTAGCAACAAACTTATTCCGGTAGATGTCAAGGAAGAAGAGAATTCCAAAGAGGAATTTAAACAGGAAAAAAGATATATGAGCTTAACAGTTCATCTTACCAAAGAGTGCTTGTGTAAGACACCACATTTAAAAAAACAAAAAAGCTCTTAAAAAAAAGAGAAAATATTTAAAAAAAAAAAACAAATAACCAGAAAGTCTCTAAGCTTGCATCACTAATGGCACTGTGAGGAGAGATGAAAAATGTTAGCATTATCTCTAACTCAGGAAGTCCCAAAACCATGATTCAGTAGAAGGTAGGAGAGTACACCACGAAGGGATCATTACGTGCTTGACATTTTCTTATACGCTACCCCAGGCTGCTGTCAGAAACAGGATACCCAGCTAGACAGATGTTTAGTCTGATCCTGTATGACTGTTCCTCCTTTGTGATAGTAAGACATAAATGTGAATAGGAGGAAAGTTATGTGCAACTCAGAGACCACATGAAACTTGAAGCAGGCAGAGCAGCTGAAAGGGAAGACATTCAAAACAAGGTGTGTCAGCTCTTGGCAAATTCTGATCACTATGGACTTCACCCCTGGGAAAAGTTCATACTGTCCAAAATCCTTCTAATAGCTTTTAAGATTAATCTTAAGGCTATAGGGCTCCTTTGGAGTCAAACCACTTTCCCCCACCCTCCTGTGGTCTTTCAGTTATGTATTTCATTCTTTACAAAAAAAAAAATTTGATCTTAATCTGGAAATTAATACCTGGCATCATGCTAATGCCAATGTGGACATTTTCTGCATTGCATTTTCTAGGTCTTTGCAAGAAAACAAGTCTTCCCAATGCTACCAGTCTTTCTGATATGCAAGTCAAAACTTATTCACAAAGTACAGCGTCCATTATCCTGCCACCAAGAATTTAGGAACTGAAGCAGATCTGCAGGGAAATGTAATATAGTGACAATGTCACAATGTCAACCACTCTAAGCTGTACACAGATGGTCCAAATCATCACAGTTCAAATACAGCTAGAACAATTCCTGGTCAGGAAGAATTTCACTTCCTCCTTTACTATAGGCTACACCAAAATAAGGAACAACAGCCACAAGAAATTTTGTATCAGCACAGCCATCAGAAGGACTACCTGTTCTTGCTCCTGGCCATTTTAATTCATGCTCTTTCAGGCAAGTTTGCTAAAAAACTGTATCTAGAAAATATTATACAATTGCAGCCAGTAGCCTATGGAGCAGCTTATTTGCTGTGACAAATTGCACAGAGCACGCTGCACACCAAAACTCTATATTCTCTTCAGGGTCACTGAATTGATTCTGGTTCAAATTCCTGAAAAATCGTTTCATATGTAAAGACATTAAAGGACTAACTCTATTTTCCTTTGCTAGCTCAGTGTAGCCTCTACTCTAGCAGCCAGGGTAGCCTGCAAGGCAATACACAGCATAGATACAAGCCTACTCAGATGTTCCTTGGATGAATATCTAGCTACCATAATGTTATGTAAGAGGGAGCTGTTCCATTTTTCTCATAGCAGCAGCTTCTTGTCACTGCATTTTAGGAGGAGCTGAAGCTGTCCAATGATATTGTGTGCTCTGGGAACATTTACCAGATCAGCTGTCCCAGGTAATTCTGATCCCATAACATCTGCTTCCTGGATCCTAGTCAAGACGACAGAGCAGGGCAACAAGCTCTGCCAATATGGAGCTGATTTGGACCTTGGCTGCAACCAGTGTGGCAGGCACCATGGGAAAGTAAAGCTCCTCATGGAATTTAGGTGTCATCTGGACTAGATTGAGTTAAGGAAGCACTCTTAGAGCCACAGTCTTGGACTTGAATAGCTTACTCTTCCAAATCTCAGGTTAAAAAGGGCTGAGTTCAGTGGTATATTTCTCTCAGCAGTATCATACACTCTACAAATTCACTGTTCAACTGAGAAAATTCATGTGCACCACAGCCTGATCCCTAAGATGATTCTTCAGGATAGGTAGATAATATGTGAAATAGTTATAATGGAATTATTTTCACTATGGAGGCAATCCCCTCTTTTCACTTCAGCCATCTTTTAAACCCAGTATTTCTTCCTTGATGGGAAGGTGATTTGGTGACAGTACAAGCTTAAGCAACAGCTTCAACAAGGTCAGACTTGACACTTAACAAAAATACTCATGAACAAATTTTACAACAGGTGGGGCAACTGACCAGAAAGCAAAATTTTCTCTCTGTTCTGATAACAGATGAAGAAACATAAACAAGTAGCTTAAATTAGAGAGCAAAATCCATGTGTTTGTATCATAATAATCAATGTCACCTTGCACCAGAAGAAACAATACACAGGCAGAAGGATTTCTTTAAAGATAATGCAATCTAAATTACATTGGTATACATTTAGCTAACAGCTATAAACTTTTTCTGCTCTGGGACTCTTGGAGACTGGAGACTTGAACAACAAACCAGGTTCACCGGATAAGAGTCACAATATATTAAGAAAAAGGGAGGTTCTCAAAACAGCAAAAGAGTTGTTTAATTTACCTTACCCTACACTGTCCATCAGAGCAACACTAGTTATTATTACTAAGTAAAAATATATGTGTCTGTGTAGAGATACAGAGATGTATATTCTGTCAGTACAAAAAGGTTAAAGATTTTTGGCAATCTTTTCATATTAAGGAGTGACTATAATTTCTATCATAATACCCATTCCAGTCATAATTTATAATGTATGGAAGACCACCATTAATCTGCTACATCTCCAAATAATATTTCAGTAACTTTGGTTTAAGACCCCTTCCAGATCAATAGTCACTCACAACTGAATTTGTGTTTTAATAGGAAAAACTACTGGGGTAGGCAATTTCCACTAAAGCTATAATGCTTACCAGCAAAACTGAGCAGCAACATTTTCATGCTGTCTGACACCAGATGAGAAATCACTTTCTCATTAAATGGGAAAGTAGCATATATATGAGGTAACAGACAGTTTCTGAGTGTGGAAGTAATACCATATTCTCATTTCACAGGGTAGGTCTGCCCCACTTCTTTAAAAGAAGACACTGTTAAAACAAGAAAAAAAGATGACCTTGGAAAGATTTGCTACATATGGCATACAGAAACTGTTATTCCCAAGACTCCACAGCTCCTAAGTATTTCAAAAACAGGCGCAGAAGAATGAAAAAAACAGGTGACAATAATGGCATCGGTAAAATACCTTATGACTCACTCAAGCATTTTATATTCAAGGCACAAGTTACAACTCATAAATTTCATTAAATCTACCTAATTTATACCAGAATCCACTGCCTTTTTGTATTTCAAGGGAATAGAAATACATGAGAGATTGTGGAAAAAATTATATTTCTTGTAGGAATAAACCAAACAGAAAAAGAGAGAGACTTAGGCTTAATCTTCCTTATTATTTGATAAAAAAGCATTTTCTGAGTAAAGGTACAAGTTATTTGTGGTTTTGATCAGTCCAGTACACTATTCCATACCTAAGAGTAGAAAATGTTTCAAATATTTAACAAATCAAGGCCAATTATACAGAATAATTGAATCCTTAATATAAAGCCTGAGAGACTTTATTCTTCTAATGTTACTTGCTGCTGATGTGAATACCATGAGAAGAGATAAAGCCACAGACCTGTTAATACAAAGAAGACAGTTAAAAATTACTTTCAGTTTTGAGAAAAACACTAGGCTCTGAATATACGTTAATTATTAAAGTTCAATTCCCTTTTTTCCCCCAAAAAAGTTATTTTAATTACTGCTTTTTTATGCCAAGTGTCTGCTTGACTTAAGAGAAGAAATGAATTTTTATTTGAAGCAATGCCTACTAGAAATAAGAGTTACTCAAGGGCAGTGTTTTATTGATAAAGCTTTTTTCTTAATAATCATCATATGTCATAACATTTCACAGGATTCATGAGGTTCATAATTTTTCAAAGGCAGAAACAACTGTAAGTTCTGATCTGAAGCTAACAAAAAAAAACCCTGAAGCACTGTATAAAGTTGGAGTCATTTTAAACCCTAGATATCGTAAAAGTCAGGTCTTCATAAAAGTAGGAGAGGTTATTGGTCACCATAAGAGCCACAATTTTTAAACTATTATGAGTATTTGCATACATTTACATGCACTGAAAGCACAGCCATTCAGAACAAACAAGGTTCCTTATGAAGACAAACATGCTGAGTATGACTGACTGACAATCTACACAATGGCTGATTTAAACTTTACATTCACCGACCATTTTTCTGAGGAGGAGGAGGAGGAACAGCTAAGGATACCTTATATCTCTTCAGCCACTTTTTATTTTTGATAAACCCTGGGGTTTATCAAGACCTCATGTCACCTCTGTTAAGGTGAGAGAACACACTAAGCAGCCTGTTCAGCCTGTGGAAAACCTCTGCTATGGTCTCCGACTTCTAGCAGGCAAGCTTAAATGAATTTCTCTCAAGTAATGCAATAGGTAGGAAAACTGGTTTATCAAAAAGACATACATAGTTCCCTTAAACAGTTCAACTTTAAAGCATGTCTGCATGCATTCCTACTGCCTGTGACAATAGTAACACTTCCTTTCAGCCTAATAGGTCCTGAGCCCCATCCTTTGTCTGCTGATTAACTGCTCTATTCATTGACCAGACCACTAATTGCATGTTCCTTATAGTTACCCTACATTACTGTAAGAATTAATGAGACACAATTACAGCTCCCAGAAATCTCAGGCCTAGCCAACTGCAAAGCACTCCAACTGAATAAGAACTCCCGAAGAATAAAGAGAAAAATTCAGCCCATTGTTCACAGGAAGCAGAATGTTTTTTGTTAAAAAATTGTATTTATTTGAAGCTGTTTCATAATTAGGCCCTGGAGAGAAAAAAAAAAAAAAAGGAGAGAATAGAGAAAGAACTTGGGAACCAGCATTCACTGAGAAATCACAGCAGATGCAAAGAGACGAGCACACTGTTCAGATATGAAGAGAAAAAAACATAAGGAAGGAGCACATAAAAAATCAGTGCTATGAACACTACAAACATCTATAACCAATCAGCTGTTTAAAAAGAGCATGTTCCACACTATGGGAACCACCACTAATGCAACCTTATACTTGACAGCTTCAGTCTTGAACAATTTAATATAAACATATGGCAAGCTTCTGCAGTCATGTCTACTATGAGATGGAATAAGAGGAATTTATTTCTCACTCTCAGAATGTAATATGCATTAGAAGTCAGTGTCATTAGCCATGAAAGTCAAAATGAAGGACAGAAAATTAGTTTTTTGAAAATCACCCATATTGAAAACTGCACTCACATTTAATCTGTGTAATCAACAGCCACAGCTATTCAAAGTCTTAGAGACTACAATCACTACCTATTAGCCTGTAAGTAGTTCAAAAGCTATTATTCTCACTTGAACAATTTTCCAATACACACGAGACAGCATTAAGTTAATGAAGTTAATATGCAAAGTCAATATTCTTTGTTATTAAGTCATCTTATTCCATTGGTTCTTCTTCAACATATTTTCACCATATAAATTCAATTTAAATTACATGTGTAGTTTGACAAAGCCACAGATACTTAAAATAGGGTTTGAAATGCAGCACTATACTTTACAGCCCTAGTAACCATTTTCCAGGGTACAATTTACAGCAGCCACTGAGACCCCAAACTAAGCATGTCAGACTGGCACTGCTACATTCCAGAATCAACATCTTTGGACAGAGACAACATTTTTTGTACGTCTCTGCAGGGATTCTCAATAATTGTGCCTAACTGCAGTAATAGCTTAAATTCATGGGAAATGGATGTTCTTCTGATATGATCACTCACTGATATCACAGCAGAACACTTTCCTGCATGAAGCAGACAGTTACCACCATGTGGTGCTGAATCCCAAGCAGGAAACAAGGCACAAATATGGATCAGAGACCTTTGTGTTCAGTGTATAATAAGTCCAATATCCCTGTCATAGAACAGCAATCATTAACTCGGGGATCTTTTGTTAAATGGCCCCTGTGGCTGGACTGGTAACAGCAGGGATCGGATTTGCAATCCTCAAGACTAGATTCATCTGTCAGGGAGACTGCAGGCCTACAGATTCATGCATTTCCAAAGTGAGTCTCTAGGACTTCACGTGAAAATACCAAATTCAATTAACCCTGGCTGATTAATCAACCTCAGTGCACGGCCACAAGTCTTCCATATGCAGCTCTAGGTCTGGCATTTGAAATGGGTTTTCCACATGTCTTGAAAAAACCTTTGAGGAAAAAAGAAACCTTTGTCTCAAATAAAACATCACCTAGCTTGTTCAAGCTGTTCCCGTTTCAAGCCCAAAAATAGAACAAGTCTGAATTCCTGCAGAGTGTGATGTGAAATTATTTCTACTAGTGCAAATAATATATTCTGGTATCTAGTCCAGCCTTCATTTCAGATGTTATGAAGTAACTTAACCAGTACAAAATATCCACACACTGGAGGTTAGCTGTAATTTCTAGTTAGGATGTCTCTCTCTCCAGAAAGGAAAAGGAGTCCTTCCTGCAACAAACATTATGAGCTCACACTTTAAGGCATCAATTCTAAGGTAGAACCTCTAAATGAAATATAATTAGAGGCATACAGGAAAAGCATTGTAAGAGACAAAGGAAGGTTTCAAGTCATAACCTGAGCTCACTCAAACCACTTCTGCTCTCCTGTTCCACTACCAATTTCTTCAGAACTACTTGTTATTTGTGGCAGTGCATATAGCACCAGCAAAGGACAATCCTGATCCACCAAGTGTTCCCACGTGCTTATTTATGCTGGAACTGATTCAACCAAGGAAAATTGCACTATTGTACTTCTCATCCTATAGTTTGCATGTTGCACATCATAAGCTTCACTACTAGGGAGCTTCCTTCCCTCCTTTTTGTTGTTATATCTACATCCAGCCCAATTTCTTCCTGAAAGTAGTTCAGTTTAGCAATGGTTTTGTCTGCAGCATCTCATAAGTGTGGCCCCAAAAGTAACTTGGAGACTTAAACCACCAATAGGACAAATGCCAAACATCAAAATTCATGCATTGTCAGGAAATTGCAGCTGTAAGACAAGCCTGTAGGCAGAAGATGAACAGGAGACCATGGCACTATTCTTAGAGTTGCTCTAAGGTCATTCTTGGGAGCAATGTAAGCATAAGCTATGATCTGTCATCTCTGTGTGCAGTGATAAACTGGCATATGAGTCCCTACAGGATGAAGCTTACAGTTGATTTACACTAGAAAGGTTAATATAGAAATTAAACTAACAAGACTCTTCTTCTCAAGCAACCTAGACCTATCCCTCAAGAGAAGTAAAATCTACAGGTAAAAGAACTCCTTATGCAACTTCTCGACTGGGGTTTTTGCTAGCATAGCTAAGTCAGCAAAAAATTCATATCCCTCCCTGACAGGCGTCCTTGATAACACTTTCAAGTGCAAACCAGGTGTCAGTATTTCTGTTATGACAGAGAAAGAGCTCTACACTAGTCATGAGCTGAATATTTGGCCTTTCATGACCTGGAAAAGTCCTTGCTTCCAAGGAGGTCAAATCCCGTGATCATGTTTTCCACCAACATAATCTCTCATGACCACAGTATTAGTATGGTACTGTATGAGCACATATGGAGTAGAAAATATATCAGCATCCAACCTTTTATATTCTGCATTCCCATCTAAAAATTATCTATTTACACTAATGTCATTACATTTACATTAATGCCATAAAAAAATACAGTGAATGGGAAGCACCAACAGTTCTATGTAAAAAATTGCTGTTGTTTTTAGATTACTCTAAAAACTGTTTGAAATCTACTAATTCTGGGCATTTCAGTTTGTTATATTTGGCACTCAGAAATATTTAGGTAATTCTAAGAAGAGATTGAATTCCCAGATGCATCCTAAATTATGAAAGAAGACATCCAAGAACAAACATCTTTCATTTTAATCAGCTTAATTAGGTAGAAAGTTAGCAATATTGGTTTGAAAGCAGCTAGAGAGCTTTAAAGACAAGACAATTAAATGCATAAATCTATTGCATGACATTAGGCAACAACCCCAGAGCTGAAGAGATGATTGGAAGAAGACATGCTGCCATAGCACAGCATGTTGCAAAGATCCCTCAAGGATCACCAGCCTTGTACCTGTTCCTAACATAATTTCCCATATTCTCTCCAAGTCCAGTTCAGTTACTCTCTGATCCTGTAAGATTGTTTATGATATATGTTTAGCATATTGCACTGATGGAGCAACAAAAGGCCCTTTGAAAGTGCCCCTCACTGGGGTGGAATGCAAGGGCCATGGTCCACCTGGAGTGTTCCTCACAACAAACTAAGATGTTCTGTGATAAAAGTCAGCATGAGTAAAACAAAGTGTTTGTAACTACTTACACTTGCAACACTCATGACCATCGATCAGCCAAACAGCATGAATTTGCAAGCCACAAGAAACAATCACATTAATTTCTTTAGTTAGATAACTAATTAATGTTCCTTTATTGACTAGAAAGAACGTATTTCAGAAACCAAAAGCAATCTGCAATATGTAAGCGCTTAAATCCCTACCCAAACGGCATCCTACTCCTAAAACTGAGATAAAGTTTAGCATGGCAAGAAAGTAATATGCTGATTTATGCTCTGGTTTACTATTGCTGGTTTCAGAAGAGCAAATAGCAGAGCAGAGAGTAGTTCCTGTGACAATAGCATTAGACAGGCACGAGGTTCTGCATCTTTTAACTACCTGTGACAATCATTCCTACCCTGCCCTTTTTGTCAAATGAAGTAGAATTTGGCTAATATGCAACTTGAATATTGGCCAGTCATACATTGGTCAAAAATTAGATTGGACAAAATACCCAAATCTCTGTCAATTTTGAGCCCTAATGATTCCTTTTATAGCATCTTTAAATGGTGCTCTAATAAACTTATGTTTCACACATGCCATGTAAGATGGAAGCCAGTCATTGGAAATTAACTGCCTTTATTACATATACAAAGTATAAATATATAAATAAATATATATAGAAATAATATATAAGTAATGTATAAACAATATATAAATAATATACAAATATATAAATATATAAATATA